>CM024762.1:143111830-143163309 GCA_014218235.1 Colocasia esculenta | reverse complement strand
CCAGACAACTTGAGGAGTTCGCCATAATGATGCAGAACCCCCGTCAGCCACTCCAGGGCCCCATAATGAAAGACATGGGAAGGGAGGATTGACCATTTCCCGTACCAGCTAGGGGCAGTATGGTCAACAATTCGGTCCAGAAGGCACCGATTGTCGCGGCCACCAGAAGCATACTGATAATCACTAGGCATCAACTGTAGGCCATCACACTCCATCGCAGTCTTGTGGCGATTATCTAAGCTCCAGATCGCCAGGGAAATTATCTGTGGCCGGGCATAACAGTCACAATCTGAACTAAAAGGGCCCAAGTCACTGGCCGCTGGTAGCCATTCCGAAACAGCAAACCCCACCAGGAAGCTGGGATAAGAAAAAGTGCAGGTACCAAAAAGGCTATCACGAGACTTCAGAATGGCAGATTCCAGATATCTCCTCTCCGCAGATAGGCAGGGATCATCAGCAGACATATGAGAAGGAATAAACCGTCAAACAAAGGAATATAGTTCCTTGTCCACCGGGAAGTGCCTGGGGTAATCCTCCTTCCGCGAATAGTGGTAGCAATCTCTCCGACGGCTGATGCGTGAGCGATCTACCTTGCCATTAGAAGGAAGATCATCAGAACTAACCGCGGCAACAGCATAATGACCACTGTCCAACGAGAATAAGTTGGCTCTCGTGACATAGGGCTCCTCCAAGGCGGGCATCATGACACCCCTCGGAGTAACTCCGTCACGAGTCTTTTGAGTATAATTGTCGCAGCATAGAAACTTCTTGCCTCGAGGCAAGATGAAAGCCTAAAAAGATACAGAGAAAGGGACGAATGAGAGAGGGAAATGAAGACATCAAGCCCAGTGGAACAAGATTTCAAAGGCAGAAGCAACAACCAAAAAAATATATAGTAATAATATCTCAGAATGCAAGGCGGAATCCTAAACAAGAATCTCCACGGGTCACGTGTCGTCACTTATCAATTCCGGCACGTATCCCGTGGGGGGCATTTGTTGAACCCCAAAAGTTGTGGTAGATATCTACCAGAAGAGAAGTGGATAAGTCATTATATAGTGGTTCACCAAACTAGCTAGTTGAGGTCCAATTCATAGTGGCCCAACAAGTTAGTTAAGTAGCCCACTTAAAAAGGTTGTTGGACCTCAAAAGGTAGTTGATAGCTACCAAAGAGGAGGTTAAATTCAGCAAACCAGTTAGGTAACTCATTTGGAAAGTTAAGTGAGCTATGGTTAAAGTAAATCCACGGTTACTTAAATGACAAGACAATCCAAGGATCTTCCTCCAAGCTAAATAAGGAAGGTTGGTCCTCAAGTGGCATCGAACCCCCGAGTAAATCAAAGTTCAAGAAGGAACTTCTCTCCGCACAAAACATGGCACGGAAAAATCCGACAACACAAGGTCTACAAGACCGAGTACAAAGAACAAGTACAAGAACGAGCTCTTCGTAGAACTTCAAGGCTTCGTAAAGTCAATTCTTCGTCGAGCAGAACTCCGAGGAGAAACAAAATCTCCAGCACCTCCGGCATTCAACACATGTAAAATGGGGTGTGGGGGGGGGGGGGGGGGGGCCCACACCATCGGTTAGGAGACCCCTAACTGACGGTGACATCATGATGATGTCACCATCGGTTAGGGGAGCCCTTAACCGATGGTGACATCATAGTGATGTCACCATCGGTTAAGAGGTTCTCCCCCTAACCGATGGTGAATCACCATCGGTTAAAGGAAACCTAACCGATGGTGACATCATCCGATGTCACCATCGATTAAGGGGACTCCTCCCCTAACCAATGGTGATGTCATAATGACTCACCATCGGTTAGGGGACCCCTAACCGATGGTGAGTCACCATCGTTAGGGATCCTCCCCCTAACCGATGGTGAGTCACCATCGGTTAAGGGAGATCCCCCTCTCTACACCCCACGCATGTAAAGGAGGGCCTTCCCCTATAAAAGGCCCCTATTCCCCCAAGGCAAAAGAGGGGAGGGGGGGGGGGGGAGGCCTTGGTTTTTTTCGAAAAGGTCCCGGCGGAGCCCTTGCGCAGTGATCTCCCGGTGCTGTCCAATGCAAGAAGCTTTTCCCCCTTTGAAACCTCTTATCCACTTGTTCTCCCATCTTCCCTCTATTTGGCGTGAAGGTATTGATACTTCCTTGGCTCGATGGAGAGGCGTGGAGCGACCTGACAACGCGAGAAGAATAAGGAGATTCCCTTATGCGGCATTGACATCTCCTTTACCTCCCCTTCATTCTGAGCTCGTCTCCGTGAAGGGCTTCAAAAATCATATTGCGGTCCCTATTCCCACATTGAGAAAGACTCTGTGGGAATATCCTTCGGGGTTTAAATACTTTCCATATCGAGCAAGACTCTGGATATACGGTATTTAAATACCCTTGTTTTGTGCTCTAAATGCCTCCATATTGAGCAAGACTCTATAGGTATGCGCATTTAGATGCATATGTTCTCCCCGCCCGTCGAGCAAGACTCCGGGATGGTGGATTTTGTGTTTATATGTATATGTTTCTTAGAGGAGACTCTGCCCGAGCGGAGATTCTGCCCAAGAACATATTCGTATATTCATAAATTTGTGCTCATATGTATATGTTTCTTGAAGGAGACTTTGTCCAAGCAGAGATATCTTTCTAGCCGAAAACTCTGTTCAAACAGAGATACCGCTCAAGAACATACCCATAGAACAGCAAATTTGTGTTTATACATATATGTTTCTTAGGGGGAATTCTGCCTGAGCAAAAGCCTCATCTAAGAACATATCCATATAACTACAAACTTGTGCTTATATGTATATGTTTCTTAGAGGAGACTCTGCCCAAGTAGAGATTCTGCCCAAGAATATATTTGTATAATCATAAACTTGTGTTCATATGAATATATTTCTCGAAGGAGACTCTGCCCAAGCAGAGATACCTTTCTTGAAGGAAACTCTGCTCAAACAGAGATACCGCTCGAGAATATATCCATAGAATAGCAAATTTGTGCTTATACATATGTTTCTTAGGGGAAACTCTGTTCAAGCAAAGGTTCTGTCCGAGAGCATATCCATATAATCACCAGCTCATATGTATATGTTTTTCTTGAGGGCACTCTGTCTAAATGAAGGTCCTGCCCAAAAGCATACTTATATGTTTACAACTCTGTGCCTATATGCATATACTTCTTAAAAGAAAACTCTGCTTAAGCAGAGATTTTGCCGAAAATACATCCATATACTCAGGAATATTGTGTTTATATGTATACATTTCTAAAGGAAGAAAAACTCTGCATAAGCAGAAACTCTGTTGGAAGTATATCCATATACCCATAAAAGAGTTGTACCCATATGGGTAGTTTCTCGGGGAGAAATTCCATTTTGACAAGGATCCTCGCGGAAATATATCCATATGTCCGCAAAAATCATGTTCTCGTGAATAAAAGAAAGAAGAAAAGAAACTCCGATTTTGCTCAAAAATATACTAAACATGTTGTTCATAATCAAAGTCATACTATAAATTTGCACAGCAGCTCCGCCAATGCGGGAGCGCTGCCCAAATTCACAATATGCCCACAGCTCAAAAAAAAAAACCACGGGTATATACCCGCTCATACTTACGATCCCCGTTCACACTCTCCAAGCAAAACCTCAAATCAAACGATATATTTTTAAACCTCAAACAGGTTTACGAGTATATACCCGTTCTCTCCTCAAAATCATATTTTAAACCAAAGAAAAGGGGCAGCCAAACCATTACAAGATGAAACGCTCAAGCCAAAAATATCCCAAAGGAGTAAATCACACCTTTCAAACAAAAAAAAAAGAAGAAAAACATCATATTGGGATTTTCTGAAAGTGCATATTTTCTCGTCCTTGCTGTGAATGGTATTCGGGTTAAAACTGGTGTTAAATAGCACCAAAGGCTTTTAACTCGATGTAAACAAAACATCGATTCCGATCGATGGAGACAGGGGTCTAGCACACGTTACCCTAATCGCCTGATGATTAAAAGGCACGGAATCAAAGAAGTTCAGGTTGAAAACGGCGCACTCGTCCGTTCCACGGACATCAAAATCCTTTCTCCGCATTGCGCGGACTCTTTCTTCTGTCTGCTAGACAGGCTGGCACGCCCCGCAACACAATCCAAAAATCAAACGAATGAATATTTAAACGATGAGATGATAATGAATGAAAGAAAAAAAAAAGAGAGAGAAAGAAAGAGAAAGAGAAAAAAAAAAAAAACCTGTGTCCACAGTCTGGCACGCCCGGTGGGACTTCAGGTTTTGAGTTGACTTTGATTTTGATATAACCTACCTTTGTGATTTGCTGGCTATGGTTTTGAACTGGATTTGAATATGGCCTGCCTTGATGGCTTTCTGGCTATGGATTTGGAGTTTGGAATTGATATAGCCTACCTTTGTGGTTTGTTGGCTATGGATCTGGGATTGTGTTTGAGTATGGCCTGCCTTGATGGCTTTCTGGCTATACTTTGCATTGGATTTTGGATATGGCCTGCCTTGGTGGCTTACCGGCTACATTTCTGGAGTTTGAATTTGGTATAGCCAACCAATGTGGTTTGTCGGCTCATGATTTCAAGACCCGGATTTGATGACAAGCGAGAGATGCAAGATAATCACTTGATTTCCATTCACTCATTTGTCCCTCCCCCCTTTTTTTGAATTTGTACATGGAAGGCGAGGGTTAAGAGACTTTAAATCCCAGTCTATGCAACAGACAGATGGAAATTTGATTTCTTTGCCCCTATCTATGGTAAACTCCATTTGCATGCTCTTTCAATTCTCTTCGGCTCTGTGCTCTTTTGAGAGGTTAGGCTTTGGTTTCATTGGCTGGCCAGAGAATTCGTGTTCTGGTGCATGGTATAGCTTCAGATGTTTTCCGTTGAGTGGTGGAAAGGGCACATTACCTTTATGGTCTACCAGCCTATATGCACCTCCTTCGTATGCCAAGGTGACGATATATGGACCGAGCCAGATAGGTTGTAATTTGCCACTTGGCTTCCCTGCCATTACTTCTCTACATTTAACCATGACAAGATCCCCCTGTTTGAAGGCTCTGGGTCTTGCCAATTTGTCGAATGCATGAGCCATTCTAACTTGATATGCTTGGAGGGATTTATAAGCTTCAAGTCGCCTCCCTTCTAGATTGGAGAGCTCTTCGAGTCTTCTTTCTATTTGATCTTGATCTTGACTTTGAAGTTCATTTTGGATTGCTATCCGATAGGACGCCATTTCAATTTCTATGGGTATCATTGCTTCAGCTCCGTAGACTAAAGAGAAAGGCGAGCATCTTTTAGGGGTTTTGTATACAGTTCGATAAGCCCATAAAGCTTCATGAACTTTTTCTCCCCATTCCCGCTTTCTGTTGCCGACTATCTTGGCGAGCAGCTTGCAGAGGGTTTTGTTGAAGGCTTCTGCCAACCCATTAGCTTGTGGATTGTATACCGAAGATGTCCTCCAATCAATATGAAATTTGGCTGCTAAAGCATATATTGTTTTGTTCCAGAATTGCGACCCGTTGTCGGATATAATCCTGTGAGGGGTCCCAAATCTGTAGATTATATTGTACTTGACAAACTTGGCGACTGATTCACCCGTTACTTCGCGTAACGGGATGGCTTCAGGCCAATGAGAGAAATAATATGTAGCAGCCAATATGAACTTGTGGCCTTGAGATGAGGGTGGGAATGGTCCCACAATATCCATACCCCATTTGGCAAAGGGCCATGTGGGCGCCGTGGGGTGCAGCATGTTGGGGGATTTTCTCGGCACAGGGCCGAATGCTTGACACTGATGGCATGTACGGGCATATTGAATGCAATCTGCATACATGGTTGGCCAATAAAAGCCTTGTAATTTGATGTTGACCTTCATCTTTTCACCCGCCTGATGTGCACCACATAGTCCGGAGTGAACTTCTTTCATCATGATTTTGGCTTCCTTGGGAGATAAGCATCTGAGAAGGACAGATCCCCTTCTTTCATGGGCCAATCTATACAATTGATCTGCTATAAGCTGGTACGATGTAGCCCTACGTAGGAGCTGAACTTTCTGAGCTCCATTAGAGGGTAGACACCCTTTCTTGATTTGGATGATCGGCTCGCGCCAATCCTCATATTCACTTGCATCTTCTTCCGCGGTATATACTTCTTCGATTGTGATATTGGACTCATCATCAAAGATGCTTGGCATGAGTCTTCTGTGACGGACAATTATGTTCAGCTCTCCTTCAGGGGGCAATTTTATGGCGGAGGCTAATTTGGCCAAGGCATCAGCCTGGGAGTTTTCACTTCTTGGCACATGAGATATGTCGAAGAAGTTGAATCTTTCCTTAAGCTTCATGACTGCAGTATAGTATGGAAGCAGTTGTGGTTTACGGACTTCATACTGGCCCAACACTTGTCGGACGACCAGTTGTGAGTCACCATAAACTTGTATGCCTTTATCCCCCATTTCAAGAGCCAATCGAAGCCCAATGATTAAAGCTTCATATTCGGCTTCATTGTTTGTGAGTGGCTTCATGAGAGCACAAGAATTATATAAGATTCCTCCATGCGGAGTAACTAAGACAATTCCTGCTCCAGTAGAGAGGCTGGCAGAATCGTCTGTATAGTGGAGAGTTCGAGAAGCCCCATCAAAATATAATTCCCAAGAGGGTAATTCAATTGTGATAACCTCTTCGGGATTTGGATTTTCCTGAGCTTGATTTTCTTTCTCTTTTGTAGGAGAGGAGTTTCTTCTTCTGGAAGCTCTATAGACAAGGGAGAATCTTCTGGTACCGGATGTGCAGCTAGAAATTCAGCCAAACCTTGCCCTTTGATGGCTTTTTGTGGAATATAGATGATATCAAATTCCACGAGGAGCAGGGCCCATTTCTCGAGCCTCCCTGACAATACGGGTTTCTTTAATAGATATTTGAGTGGATTATACCTGGAGATGAGTTTTAACTTCATGAGCCAGCAGATAATGCCTCAGTTTCTTGACGGCAAATACCAATGCTAGGCAGACTTTTTCCATTGGGGCATAGTGGAGTTCAGGACCGATCAGCTTTCTGCTGAGATAATATAGAGGTTGCTCCTTGTCTTCCTCGTTTGTTTGTGCTAATAGAGCCCCCAGAGAAGCGTCCATAGCTGCAATATAAAGTGTGAGAGGCTTTCCAGCAATTGGCGCCCCTAGCACTGGTGGAGTGAGAAGATATTCCTTGATTTGCTTGAAGGCGATTTGGCATTCTTGATCCCAGATGAAGGGAGTATCTTTCTTCATTAATTTGCCAAAGGGCGAGCATCTTCCTGAGAGATTGGATATGAATCGCCTGATATAGGCTAGCTTCCCTTGAAATGACCTTAGTTCCGTCAGATTTTGAGGAGGTGGCAATTGCTGGATCGCCTTGATTTTGTCGGGGTCTATTTCTATCCCCGATATTGCGACGATGAAACCTAGAAATTTGCCACTTGAAACCCCAAATGCACACTTCATGGGGTTCATTTTCAATTTGAATTGACGAAGTCTTTCAAAAACACGGCGAAGATCATGCAAATGGTCTTCCATTTTTTTGTTTTGATGACTAAGTCATCCACATAGCATTCAACTACATCATGGATCATTTCATTGAATATCTTAGTCATGACTCTTTGATATGTAGCTCCTGCATTCTTCAAACCAAAAGGCATCCTTTTGTAGTTGAAGATACCTTTGGGTGATCTGAAGGCAGTATGATCTTTATCTTTGATTGCCATCCGGATTTGATTGTAACCCGAAGACCCGTCCATAAAAGACAAGGCTTCATGGCCGGTGGTCATATCCACCATTGTTTCTGTGATTGGAACTGGAAAATCATCTTTAGGACATGCCTTGTTTAAATCCCGATAATCAATACATATTCGGATTTGACCATTCTTCTTCTTTACTGGGACAATATTGGCGAGCCAAATTGGATATATGCATGGCTCAATGAAGTCCACCTCAGAGAGTTTGTCGACTTCAGTATTTACTTTCAGCTCGAGCTCATGCCGCATACGCCTTTGAGATTGTTTGACGGGCTTGGCTGTTTGGAGTATAGCTAATTCATGCTCAGCAACTGATGGCTCCAGCCCCGGAGTAGACCTTGTGCTGCCGGATTTTTCCGTGCCATGTTTTGTACGGAGAGAAGTTCCTTCTTGAACTTTGATTTACTCGGGGGCTCGATGTCACTTGAGGACCATCCTTCCTTGTTTAACTTGGAGGAAGATCCTTGGATTGTCTTGTCATTTAAGTAACCATGGGGTTACTTTAACCATAGCTCACTTAACTTTCCAAATGAGTTACCTAACTGGTTTGCTGAATTCAACCTCCTCTTTGGTAGCTATCAACTACCTTTTAAGGTCTAACAACTTTTTAAGTGGGCTACTTAACTAACTTGTTGGGCCACTATGAACTGGACCTCAACTAGCTAGTTTGGTGAACCAAATATAATGACTTATCCACTTCTCTTCTGGCAGATATCCACCACAACTTTTGGGGTTCAACAGCGCCCTTTCGGGTTTTCAGTCAACCCGACCCCCTCTTGCTTTTGTCTACATGTCCTTCGAGTTTTCGTGTAGCGGGGTACTCGATTTTGCCCATGGCGCCCTTTGCGGGTTTTCACCATGGCCGGGTTTTGGTCCTTTTTCCCCTTACTCGGTGGGGTAGTCCGAGTAAGTCTGACGAGACATCTCTATTTTTAGTCTTTTTTTTGCAGGTTTTGCCTTTTCGTGGTTGTCTGTTGGTAGAGTCTTGAGGTGACATGATCTTTTGTCGTCCATTGATCGTCAGGGTGACAGGATCTTCTGTTGTCTGTTGGCCGTTAGTATGACATGGACTTTTGTTGTCAAAATAACGGGTCTTTTGTTGTCCGGTGACCGTCGGTATGATAGGGGCTTTTGCTATTAATCGACCATCAGGGTGACGGGAGCTTTTGCCGTCTGTTGACTATCAAGGAGATGGGACCTTTGTCGTCAGTTGACTGTCGAGGTGACGAGACCTTTGCCGCCGGGTGACTGTCGAGATGACGGGACTTTTACCGTCAGCTGACTGTCGGGGTGACGGGACCTTTGCCGTCGGGTGACTGTCGAGATGACAGGACCTTTGCCGTCAGTTGACTGTCGGGAAGACGGGACCTTTGCCGTCAGTTGACTGTCGGGGTGACGGGACCTTTGCCGTCTGCTCACCGTTGGTATGACAGGGGGCTTTTGCTGTCAAGATAACGTCCTTTTGTTGTCTGTTCACTGTTGGTATGACAAGGACTTTCGCTGTCAAGGTAACGATCTTTTGCTGTCTGTGACGGGCTTCTGTTGACTGTTCACCGTCAGGATGACAGGCTTCTGTTGACTATTCATCGTCAGGGTGACATGCTTCTGTTGACTGTTCACCGTCAGGGTGACGGACTTCAGTTGATTATTCACCGTCAAGATGACGGGCTTCTGTTGACTGTTAACCGTCGGAGTGACGAAATCATCTGCTGGACTTTTATGTCTGTTGGGATCTGACATTTGCCTTCATCCTTTTTATTTCATTTTTTGTTTTCTCATTATCGAATTGGGCGCCCTCTCAGGTTTTCACCCAATCCGACCCCCTCTTGCTTTTGCCTACACGCCCTTTCGGGTTTTCGTGTAGCGGGGTACCCGATTTTGCCCATGGCGCCCTTTGCGGGTTTTCACCATGGCCGAGTTTTGTTCTTTTTGTCCTTGTCCGATGGACAAGTCGGACGACATCTCTATTTTTAGCCTCCTTCTTTTCTTTTTTTTTAACGGTGTGAGGACATAGGCATAATTTACCGACGTCCTGATCAACGTCGGCTGCTTGAGCTTGCTGACGCTTCTCCTTCTCACAACCAAATTGCCGATGTGGCCCCGTGTTGCGTTGGCGTGACCGCCGATGGGACTTTGCTATTTGCATGTTGTTGATCTCTTGGGCTTGTCGCCATCGTTAGCTTTCATTGGGACTCTGGCATGCTTGATGATGATCCTGCTCACCCGGGCTTGTTGACAACAGCTCCATAGGTCCCCTGCCCACAAAAGATGGTAGGGATTAGGTCAATTAGATAATGGTCCATCCTGCATGCCAGGGTGTAGAAATTTCTTTTAAGTCTCTTTATTTGTTATGTTTGAGGAAAAACATGAAGCTTTTATCTTTTAAAAGGTCCTTTTCACATGGGGAGAGGTACGGAGGAAAGTGCGGAAAAGGAAGGGATGAACTTCACAACAGAAGCTCAGTAGGGACTACCAATCTCCTACCGACTCTAACAGGCAGAAGAATATATATACAATTAAATAACAACAATTATATCTTCTACCCTACGAAGGAAAGTGCGGAAGCAAAGCTACTAACTAGCCACGGTATGGAGAACACCATGGTCGGAAACTTCGTAGAACCTGCACGTCGTGACCACCACACGGCTGGCTAGGCAGACGGGGAGAACCCTGTCTGGGCAAGAGACACTAGCTACGAAAAACACTACCACTAGTCAACCGGTCAGGTGCGTTCACTGACGTCTTATCCTCGACCCAGGTCCAAACCTCCATGTCCCGTCAGAGTGAGGTAGGAACACAAAATACACAACATTAACCGTCGTAGTCTGGCCGGACTACGGTCCCACGCCTGGCCTCTCCAAGTGGTTCTGAGGCCACAAAGAGCGAGGCAGTGAGAAAAAGGACTGACTGGTCTGCACCGGGTAGAACTCCGGCCGTCCTTGGTGTCCCAGACCAACCAAGAGAGCTCTGCAAACGACTCGACGCCGTTGTCCTAACCACCGTTTTCCCCTCAACTCCAGAGTCCGTGACTCGAGTACGCTCGTCGCCCCGAATGCTCCCTCTAAGGCGCACGAGGATGGGGGTCCCAGGCAAACGGTAACAACCTCTCTCACGGGACAAGCCCTCAGGTGCCGAGCACCGGGCAAACGACTAGTGTAGGACCGCATTAGGGAACTAACACTGGTGCCACGGGTATAGTAAGAAGCGGAAACGGCGAAGACCCCACAGAAAAACGGAACTCCGCAAGATCTTACCTGTCTCTGCTGTAGTCGCGACCATGTTGTGACGCCCAGGGCTGTCGCGACACTGTCGCGGCGGCCCAAGCCGTCGCGACCATGTCGCGACACTCAAAAGCGTCGCAATGATGTCGCGAAGGCCGCCGCGACATCATCGCGACCTCTATATAGGTCGCGTTCTCAGCCGATGGGGGGTTCCGGGACGATCCTCCCAGAGACCACCCCAAATCCGATACAATCACATCCACACGGGGGAGGAGAGCATGGGAAACATAAAAGAAAGCTCATGAACCATACAAACCACCCTCAAACCCCACAAAACATAGATTACAACGAATCTACGCTCGATTGAATCCTCACTCAATACGAGCATGATTCTCACACTCCCACAACCCCAAACCACGAGAAACCACGATCTCAAGGGGGAAGGGAGCATGCTAGGGCAAGAGGAGTCAAGGGTCCTTACCTCTAAGAGTAGAGCTGACCCGTTGGAACCTTCATGTCGGAATGTCCACCTCCTCGCTCCAATGTCCACGATCACGCCGCCTGCACGAACGGGGCGTCACATCCCACCACGAGCACCACAAGCACGCCAAGAATTGCCGGAGAAGAGAGAACTTAGAGGAGGAGGAAGAAGGAAAGGAGAGAGGGGGAAATGGGGCGTCGCCCTCGGTTTTAAATCGATGGGCCCAAGACGCGACCGGTCGGGCCGGCGCGATACTAACCATGTCGCGACGCCCCAGGGCGTCGCGACCGCTTGCCCCAGTGCGAAACCAAAAACGGTCAAACCTCAAAGACCGGAAACCAGAACGCGACGGCTGATCAGGTCGCGCCAATGCTGTACGCACCTAACACCCGATAAAGCCATTCTGACAGAAAGGACATCGGTCAAATCGGTCAGAAAAGCAGTCGCGACGCCTCTAGATGCTCGCGACGCCTCCAGACGCCGTGACAAGAATGCGACGCTCACCCTCATCGCGACCATGTCGCGACGGCCAGGTGTGCCGCTTCTCGAAGCATGTCGTGATGGGCTCCCCTGGCGCGACCATGCCGCGACCAAGGTGCCTGCTGCGACCCTGAGGACAGGGCCAAGGGCCCAAGAGGGCCGGGTCTTACACCTCATTTTTGGGATTGCGACATATCGACCTGTCACATTTTGAAGGCGACGGGATGGGTGTTGCATTCTGTTTAAGAACGCCCCCCATGGACTGTCGCGTTCTTGCTTTCTGATTGTTGTGCAATTTTTGTCGTTTATTGTCGAAGTAATTGTGCCATGTGTTAGGACGCATGTGGTGTGAAGATGACGTGTCAGTTGTCACGTTCTAAGTAGCACGCATACAGGATAACACATGTCAGTCCTATCTGTTAAGTTTGACCGATTTTTTGGGATCGCGACAAGGAGCTCGTCACGTTCTCTTTTGCTCGCGACACTTGGGTTTTCGCGTTCTAAGATCTGATGCCTATGTAACCAAGATCTGCATATCTCTTCCTCCCTTTCCCTCCTCTTTTCCCCCTCTCCCTCTCTTGCTCTCTTCCCTTTGAGTTGCACCATTCTTGGACTTCTCCGACTTGGTGGATTTTTTGTGTTGGTGGTGAGGCTCTCTTGTTTGTAGACGAATTTGGTTAGTAATCCTCTTAGTTGTTCACTTCAATTCACGAATCACTTGGCTACTCTGTTTTTCACTATTTCTGTATAAATGTTCCTCAGGGTGGTTCATGAACTTTGTTGCAACACCTTTTTCTACCTCCTTCTATCTAGAAGTTCTATAGGTCGATTCATGAACCTCCCTGCGACACCTCCTTTGTTTGGAGGTTCTTCGATTGGTTCATGAACCACTTTGAGGCATTGGACAAACTCCCTTTTTCAGTGAACAATCCGATCATTCTACTCTTTAATGGGATTCTTTAAAGTTTCCACACTTTCCAACTTTTTCTTTTAAATTTCTTTTCCCTCCTCTTCTTTCAATTTTAAATTCTCAAATCCCTTTCCATGTTTTTTCTTTTCTCGATAGATCTTGTATCCTTCTTTTGGGCAACACTCTCTACTCTATCCACTTTTCTTTTCCTCCCCTTCCTCTCCCACTCTATAACCCTCGCCGAAGCCCTCGTAGCACCCCTCGCCTAGTCACCCTCGTTGGAGCCTGCACAGCCTCTTTCGCCTCGCAGCACTCTCGCAGCGCGTGTGTGCGCCGCCTCGCCCTTGGATGGCTTGCCTCGTTGTGCCCCCGTGTCGACAGAGCTCTTACCTCACCCTTGTCTCGTCGAAGGTCGCACGACAGTCTACCCCTCGCCCTACTCTCTTTAACCTTGGTCTCATGCAACATCATCACTGCTCGCCCTCTTGCTGTCCTGTTATCTCACCACCGCCCCACCACTTTCACACAAACAACCCACCATCTCACTGGCCTTCCCTGCCCCGTGCTTCCTACACCTCGTCACTGCTTGCTCCTTCTCTCGGTACCCTGTGCCTTCGCCGCAAATCCCTTGCTCTTTCTCTCTCCACCGTCACTGCCCCATCCCTCTGTCTCGCCCTACTCCTCTGCATCGCGATGCCACCACATCGCTCCTCTTAGGCTCGTCAACCCCTCCAAGCTCCTTCGGTGGGCAAAGCCATTCAAATGACCTTGTCGTCTTCGTCGTCAAATGAGGCTCCCATTTTGCCCCTCGCTCACCATCGACATGTCGTCTCCAAAGGACCCAGTGTCCTATCTTCTTCTACACCCGTCGCACCGGACTTCAATTTAAATGAGGTCATGGAAGGCAGAATCGGCCGATCCAGATCAGGATCGGATGATTTCGGATCGGATCGACATCCAGGTCGGGACCCTATAGCCTCTAAAGAATCCTAGCTGGATCGTCCATAATTGGGCCGAATTGCTCAGAATTTGTTTGAATCCGACTGGATCGGACAATTTGAATCGAGATCTGTTGATTCCGATAAACGAAATTCAAATTTAAATGGATTAGGCCCAAATCGGTCGTATGGAATTGGTATCGGATCGGATTGGTCGGTTAAGGCCGATATGGAATTGATTAGTGCAGATCCGCCCGAATTGGGCTGGATCTTGGGTTTTAATGACTGATCCCCAAAAGGGGATGACCATTTTGCATCTCCCCTCCCCCCATTCCGCGATCCCTAGGGTTGTCAATGGGGCAGACCCGGGTCGGACTTAGGTGAGTCCAGCTCAAAACCGACTCATCAATATAAAAGTCCAAGCCTTACCTAGGTCCGAGCTATGTCGGGTCGGACGGGACTGGACCCAACGTTTTTACAAAAATGTAAAGCTCGACTAAGACTTGGTCCGACCTGAATACTTAAATAAAAATTAAATTATTAATAAAAATAATATATTTAATAATATAAAACTTATAATCTCACTCAATTAAGTAGAATTTTGATGTTACTTACTTAATTTGTTTGAAAAGAGTGTTTTTACTTTTAAATAAGTAAAATAATATAATTTCAACTAAGTAAAATTTAAGATTTGAAAGGAGAAAAAAAAAGAGCGAGTCGAGCTGGCTTGTTGAGCCGAACTCAAAGTCCGAGTCCTGACCATGGGCCTAATCGGGTTGGGTTTTTATGCTCGACTAAAAGTCCATGGGCCGAAAAGAGTCTCACGGCTCAGCCCAAAATCAGGCTAATCTCGTGCGCCTGTCGGGTCGGCCCGACCCATTGATAGCCCTACCATCAGCCCCCCTCCTCTCTCGGCTTCTCCTCCATCGCCGGTCGCTGCCATCGTTGGCCACCATCGCCGTTGTGCTCTTCTTCTTCTTCTTCAAGGCATATGATGCTTCCTCTTGTTGGTTTTTGTTTTTTTTCCCCGGCAAGTGGAAAATATGTTTAACATGCATGATTTAGGTTGTATGGGGGCTTTGGAGTTTGGAGAAAGGGATGCTGTTTAAGATTTGTGAAAATAAGACAAAATCTCCAATTTGTGCCCTATTTAAGATTTAAAAATTAGGGCTTTTGTCTAATTAGTTCAGTTGAGGGTCAATTGAGTGTGTTAATCACTCAATTGACTCAATTGTGACATGATCTACAAACTAGGATTTTTAATTTTAAAAAATTAGGTGAAACCCCCATACCCTATTTAGGGTTTAAAAATTGAGACTTTTGTTTAATTAGTTTAATTGAAGGTCAATTGACTGTGTTAATCACTCAATTGACTCAATTGTGACTTGATCTACAAGCTAGGGTGTTTAATTTTGGGAGATTATGTAAAACCCCCAAATTTTACCCTATTTAGGGTTTAAAAATTAGAACTTTTATTTAACTGGTTTAATTGAATGTAGATTGAGTGTGTTAACCACTCAATTGACCCAATTATGGGATGATCTAAAAATTAGAGTGTTTAATTTCGGGAATTTAGGTAAAACCCCCAATGTTTGCCTTATTTAGGGCTTAAAAATTGGAACGTTTGTCTAATTAATTTAATTGAAGGTCAATTGAGTGTATTAATCATGGATGGGAAGATAAGGGTTTTGGCGTTAGCCACAAAGGAAGGTAGAGAAACTGCCACCCCAAGCGTTGATCATATGGGAAACCTACAAATTGTATGATAATATTGATATTATGCAAACACAGGTAGAAGAGGGACGCAAAACTTGTGCAAGGGCACAAATGATAATGTTACTTCTTGATTTTTTATATTTGAACTGTAGAATGCATTATCCAGTTTGAATTATTTAGGATTTCTCCATGATCCTTTCTTTTAAAAGTTTCTAACAACATTATTCCATGAGTTCTTTTCAATGTAGAGTTGAGACTGAAAATCCTATCATTTGCCCATGCCATTGATGTGCGAATATTACACTACCCTCATGGTGGTCTTTTTCGACATTCAATATTGCCCAAAACTATATCTATGTATGTTCTTTTACTCCATCTTTGTAGATGCCATTCCCTTGATTGTTGCCTTGTGGATTTCTTGAACGGTGAAGCCAGGGCTGATCATGTATATAAAGGATACATGCTTCCCCGTCAAGTAGCTCTACTGCTGCCCTGGAGTACACATCTTATGGAGGCTAATGAATCCGATTACTAACTTTTGTCCTTATCTCCCTAGTAATGTTCTTATGAATAGTAGGACTAGTAGGATCTCATAAAAAATTCATGCACTGTTATAATCTTTTAAACATCAAGTGGAATTTCAATCTTATCATTCCTGATTTGTTTAAAATTAGACTTCATTTTCTTTAACTAATTTGGTTGACCCCAGGCCTCGTCTTTCGTGGTTTTCTCCACTGTTGATCTTGCATCACCCTTCGTTTATTTCTTTTGTTAACACTACATCCTTCAAAGAGCACAATAGAAATCATGTGGGATGCTAATTGATGTTACATGTCCCAAGTGCAAAGTTGTATGCATTCAACCCAGCCCTACGCAATGGAAAATATATTTCCATGTGAAGCTGATTATAATCTTTGCAGAAGTAATTTTATGTGAAATAAATGGAAAAGAACTGCGAATAAAACTAACATTACTTTGCTATTGCTGTGTTCTGTTGTATGGAAATTTATAGAAGATATGAATTGTTCATCAATCATGTGATGTGTCATACTCTAGATATTGAACAATTCAACATCCTATCTTATCACATTTAACTTTGTCACTGGTTTCTCTAGGGTCCTCTGCACAATGGCGTCCTGCTTGGGTGCTCTTAGCCATTTCTATATTTGTTTCGAAATTCCCAAAATTTAGACTCTTTTTCTGCAGTAAACCATTTATGGCATTGGTGAAAAATATCTTTTCCTCACGTATCTCTTTGGCTTTTTCAGGGAAGAACAGCCCTCTGGGATGCTATTTTACTCCTTTGTCATAGGATTAAAGTAGGGTATGGAGGAGTTGTTCGTGGAATTCACCTTGGTTCCTCGGCTTTCGGCATCCTTCCAGTTCTCGACACACACACTGAAGACTGAAACATTCCATGACATAGTTCTATCGACCTCTGACCTCTGTAGTTTGAATTTTCTGTACTTGTCCTGCTCATTTCAGTTGTTTCTAACCAGGGAGTATTCCATATATAGAGAGAATTTCTTGTGAAAATTTCATCTCCATGACAAGCGTCGACTCCCAAGTGGTGATGTCCCCTGAGGGCTTGTAAGATTGTTCCAGTTTTCAAACCCCTAATAATCTTTCATGTATATCTGTTAGCCCTTCCAAGCTAGATATTTATTTATAAGCCCTAAAAATATGAAGTTCCTTAGTGGAACACCTAAATATCGTTATGAATATCCCCTGAAGATCTTTAACAGATAAATGCATGATTCTGAGGGCTTATAGATAAGTATCTGTCTTGGAGGAGCTAACACCAGTATGAAAGATTACGGGAATTGAAAATTGAATTTCCTTTTTCTTTTCTTTTCTTTTCTTTTTGCAGGAGATGGCTCTTAACCAGACATTGGCGGTGTGTCTCCTAAAAGACTTCTGGTGAGGGCATTCATGAGTGGCATGTGTGGTGATCCTTCAGGACGCGCTTGTGTTGCTGTTAAGAGGATTTCTACATATCAAAGGCGCTTTGGTATCTTTTGCCAAATATCGGAAGATATTACTCATGGTAAGGGTAATTACTGCAAAGGGCCAAAAGGAATATCAAAATATCCAATAATCCTGTTACAACTTGCTTCAGAACAAACTACCGTGAATGCTCAATGTGTTTCACAAGTATTCCTAGTTTAAATCTATGTAATATGAATTTTGTATCTCCTACAGAATATGTCAAATAATTTACTATATTTTTTTGACAATGAAGATGATACAATATTAAGGGTCAAATATTACAAAGTACAAATAGTTGGATCACATGGCCTTCAAACAAAACCCCCCAAAAAAGCTAACACGGTGATCCAAGATGAAGAGACAAAGGAGAAGGCATTGCACTAGGTTAAAGCTGCTGCAACAAGGATGATAAAAACCATACGAAGGAACCACTGAGGACAGCAAAACAATCGCATCCATCCAGGTAAACGAAGATCAAGGATGAGAGAGCACCAATATGGAAGCTTGCTCTGGTGGAGTGGGCTGCAAGATATTGTTGTAGTTGAACCCAAAAGGCAGCTCGGAAGATGCCCATGCCAAGTAGGTGAGCAGATTAACTGTAGATCTTGAGCTTTGTTGACGACTCTATAGCCCCGATTAGGCAAGAGTTGGAGACTAGGGTGTTTGGTTATATTTTTTAATAGTTTTTTTCTTAAATTTAAAAAAGGACTGATATATAAACATGTTTGGTAATTAATTTTTATTTTAAAGTAAAAGTTCTATCCTACGTAAATCTCTCTTAAAATAAAAATAAGTACTATCCATTTTTTTTTTTAAAACTACAAACATGGCTCTCTCCTCCCCCTCCCCCTCCCCTGTGAACCCCACCCCTCCCATCGAAAGCCCCCCTCCCCCACTTGGCACCCTCCCTCCCCCCCCCCCCCCCCCCCCCAACCTGTAAATCCCACCCCTGCGACCCTGCCCTGTGCCCTCCCCCTCCCCCCCCCCCCCCACCCCTCCATTGTAAGCACCCCCCTATGAACCCCACCCCTCCCACTGGAAGCCCCCGTGGGCCCCCCACCTCTATGACCCCACCCTCCGCCTTGCGCCCCCCCCCCCCTTACGAAGGCCCCTGCCTGCCCTAACCTGCCTCGCCGAAACCCCCCTCCCCCGGCGACCACACACACACACACACACAGTATTCTCTACCAAATATATTAATATAAATTTAAATTTTTTTAATACAAACAGAACATCAAATTTTTATAATTTTAAAGTTAAAAATTGACACAATATAATTTTTTAGGTAAAAATAACTTTTTTAAAAAAAGTGTTCCCAAACACCTTATTAGTAGTCAAATGAAACTTGAACTCCTTGATCTGCAAAGTAGCATGAATCTTGAACCTTCGTCTCGGAGCCTACATGGGCCAGAACAAGAACCAAATATAATATTGATGGAGATGCTCAGGTAGTAGGATAGGGAGAAGTAGATTTGCCCTAGACAAAATAGGGGGTCCTTAAGAGGGAGGGAAAAACTATGGGCTGGGAAGGATGGAGGAGGGGAACGAACTTAGTTGCGACGCAAGGGGGGAGGGCGGAAAGGGAAAGGTGAGAAGGAGGAGGCCTACGATAGTGGAATGGTTGTGGCAAAAGGAGGGGGGGGGGTGCAATGCAAGGTGTAGGTTAGGTTGGGGGGATAGGGGATCAGAAAAGAGTGGAGGTAGAAAGGGGAAAATAAAAGGCGAGTGACACAACACATGAAACGACGATGAAAAAAGGAGGTAAGAGGAAGGGGCGCTTGGTGGAGGGGCGGAAAGAGGAAGGTGGAAGTGGGATGTCAACGGTGGGGGGAAGTCTATGGAAGGGGGAGATATGATAGCAAAAGCAAAGGTGAAAGGCGGAGGGGGGGGGGCAACAGGGGTCGGAGTGGAGGGGAATTGGGTTAGGGGGAGACAGAGGGGGAGTGGTTGGGCAACAATGGCAAAGAAAAGGGGGTGGGGGAGAGGTGGCTCTCCTCACCCAAAGATCCACTGCCAAAGGGCGGCGACGCTTCCACCATAGAGGAAACTTTTGGTGCCGATAACTTTCTCTAGCAAAGCAAACCCTAGTTGGACCTAGGGTTCAGAGCGAGAGTATAGAGGTTTTGGCCAAATAATTTACTATCAAATGCCACCGGGGGTGCCCCATGTTATTATAATAAATGTGTTAAAATACAAGGTATTCTGCACATGAAAATGTGTTATTTTAATTTAGGTCCTCTTAGGTTGAATGTTATAGTTTTATCTTTTGACCATATCCAATGTAATTATCATGCTCTTTTTACTTTATTTTGATTTACAAAAGTTGTATCACATAAGCTTTTTTTTTTTGTAAAAAATAATTGAAGGCTTTTTCAGTACTAAGATATTTTGCCCATTAAAGGTACGAAGTTTAAGAAGAATGTCCTTTTCAGATATTCCAAACCTAGAATGACTTGTAAGTTATTTTAAAAGATTCTTTACTGTTTCAGTAAGTTTCCATTAATATTGTGATAGAGATATTAAAATTAATAGCAAAATAATCGTACTTGAACAGCCTTTATTACATAAACACAAGTAAAAGAAATATAATTGGTATTGTTATTTAAGAACGTACTTGGCAAATTGCGAACACTTTTGCACTTACAGGTCCATAATAGGATTATCTGCACTAATAAGTCATAATAATTGGTAACCATAGCTAGCTTCTAATTTGAGTTACATTAATCGTATATGTACACTTGTTACGTTTATTTAAGAGAGATTTTTGTGATTGTACACGTAAGAAGATTATATTTGCAACCATCGCCAATATTGCTTTTGACGCTTTACCCAAAATGAGATGACTCCAGTAACGAATCAATCAAGAACTAATAGTGAAGAAAAGTAGGGAACGACAACCGACATTTCCGAAGCATTTCCTCATCATCCGTCTCCAATCTCATCTATATATTTCTGACAAGGAGTCGTAAAAAAAAAAAAAACCTAAAAAGCTAGTAGCATACCAACACTAGCAACATAGAAGATATGGAAAGGAAATGCCATCAGGAGGCAACATGCCCTCCATTTTGATTGAAAACCTCACTGGATCATATCTACACCACCGTTTATACATAATCTCATATGCTAGACAAGCACCACATTACCAAACTGCAGATGGTCTTCAGGCCTCAACCAGAACGCCGACTTTCGCATGGGCCTGTTCTCATCTGATGACACACAATGAACAATGAAGGGGGAGGTTGTCTTTACAGGGGGAGAACAAATACTACCACAAGCACAAGCTCATGATCCAAAGTCAGATGCCTCTTAGGCCTCAGGCTCTCAAACTCCCTACACAAACTGAAAACGCATAAGCAGCTTTACTGACTTGAACTTATTGCCCTTCCTATCGAAGAGTGGTACAGCTCTGATCCCTGGCCTCAACTCGGATATTGGCAGACAGGTTTGACCGGCAAAATCATCCTTCTCAGACATATCATACTCATGGACCTCGATGCGGAGCACTGCAAGCTCAGGAACAGTTAAGGGGAATGTGAATTCCTCATTCCAAACTGGCGTCCATTCGTCCTCTATGGCCTTTGTTCTCTTCATTACGTTATCAGCAGGTACACCAGCTATCCCTACCTGCAAGCAGCTTATTGTCAGAAATCCCTAATGTCATCTACTGCCACCCTCAGAGTGGGTTGTGGGTAGTCTCAATGAGCAAATGATCAAGAGAGTCAAACAACACATTAATTGACTCAAGTTGAAAGTCTATATAAAAACTCAGGAAGATACGTGCATGTAGGTCAGCAACCGGCCTAATGACGAATCTACCATAGTCAAAGAATTTTATCCCTTGGCAGGAAAGAAAATAGTTTGACCTGGGCATAGGCCAGAAGGCCTATCTAAAAACTCAGTACAATCTGCATTTAGATCAGCAACCCATCAAATGATGAATTTATGATAGTTAAAGAATTTACACCTAGGCAGGAAAAAAATGTTAGTTTGATCTGGGTATAGGCCAAGAACAATATTTGATTACAACAGGTGTAGCCAATGGGCATATTGTGACAAGAACCAGAAGTGATCAATTCTATTGTTTCTTACCCTTGCATAGAAATCTGGCGGTGAATATGCATCGAAGTGTGTTTGATTGAAGTCCAGACGCCATCCATCGCCCATATATACCTTCACCTGTTTGTGCACAACAGGACGAAACAAATTCTTGGACAAATACTAGATTAAAACTTCACATTCTACAGACTGCAAGCAGTATCACCTTCAATGTTTTCTTTACAGGTAGATTTGCTTTAGAGTCAAAGACTTCGTTATTTTGATTGACCATCAGAAAGTTTGGCTTTTTGACGAAGCCACATCCTCCATTAGCTCTGTAGAATCCATGCATCAACCAGAGTGACCTACCATATCCCTGCTAACAGATCAAGAAGAAGCAGCTTAGGAAGAAAAAGGCACTTTTAAAGGTCACTGCAGCCATAAGACAAATAGCAGTTTCGAGATTGTGGGATAAGATTACAGGCTAAAACGTGAAAAAACTTGAATACAAGAAAGACATGAGATCATTTAATACTACTTCAAATCTATGGAGGCTGATAAGAGAAACTTTCCTTTTTTTTCCAGTTTGAGGGGAGGGGGGCACTGTGATTAACAATGTCAGTGACTATCTCCCATAGCAAAACAAGGCTTTGAAAGGCAACTAAGAAACAGTAATACGCATGTGATGCTACAACAAGATAAACAGTTCCTTTTAGAAAGAAGAGATCAAGATGGTAAAAATGGTGGGAATATTTTGAATATCAAATGGGCAAAGATTTTCAAGGATGACAGTTGACAAAGATAAAATTCCGTTGTCATCCATTTCATTACTACTTTGGCACAAATTTACAAGGAAAGAACAACATTCCCTTGTCACTGCAGAATATTCCTACATGGGCTACTAGCCATCTGACCCAAAAAGGCTCTATTAACCAAGCCCATAAATCTATTTATTTATCATGACCAGGAAGAATTAAAGAAGCATTGTGGAAACTACAACCATCCAACAGCAGTATGAAGAACTCCACAGTTTAACAACTGATCAGAGAGAGGAAATGAGGTATAATACCAGAAAGAGCCCCATTAGGTGTCCAATGCTCCATGGGAGCATCAGTAAGTTGGGATGGCAAATCACTAAACAAGAATCTTTCAAAATTAGTTTCCTTGAAAAGTATGATACAAGCTAAAGAGCTGGACAGGTTGTTCTGTTGGTTCAGATCTCCGACAACAGACAAGAACACAAGATCAATGAAAGACTGTAAGAACAGCTGATTCTCGTTGGGATCAGTCTATTTAGATTGGAATAGCCCCCTTTTCAGCATGACGAAGAGAAGAAAAATCAGGTCGCCCCCAAAAGCTAAACAACTAAATGGATATTTTTGGCCCAGACGGCCCAAATTTGGCTGAAAAAGGCCTTCCCTTTTGGTCCTTCCCCTGAAAGAGTTTGATTGTGCACAGATGAATAGAAAAGAGAACGGAAGAAGGGTCTGTTTCTGTGGATGTCACATATGTAAAGAATGATGCCACTATGCACACCCATCAATGCAAATCATTTTCTCAAAACTTCGGGACCGATATAAATCATTTATTCTTACTACCTATTTTACAATAAAACACACCGAGTTGGATGATTAGATACTGAAAGTTGACAAATACACCAGCTATGAACATCAAAGGACAATGCTCTCTTTCATCAAATATCCAGATTAACTACAGTGGAACCTAGTATTTTTTTTAATAAAAGGAAAATCCTGAAGCTGAATGTTTATTCAAAAGATAAGTATTTCTTATGGTTTTCAGAAAGTATGGGACCTAGGTGAGTTGTATTTTAAGCAGATTAAGCAAATAAGACATGCAAACAGCACATAGTTATTTACACAATTGTTGAAAAACCAATTCCAAGTTAAACAGTAGGTAAAGAACAAAACCTGCATATTGAATGCAACCATCTGAGCTCCATGCATCCACCCAACAAATGGATTGTAATTTGATGAGTTGAAGCGAGTACCTTTTGGATATATTCTAAGAATATTCCGTTGTGTAAATCTAGAAAGGGCAAAGATATCAAGCACTTGAATTGACTAAAATAGATTGAAATCTTTTAAGCTGTTTACATTGGAGAAAAGACAAACTAGTTAAGTTCACAAATTATCACTATCAAGCCTATATTACCTAAAATACATTCATAATGCAAACTTGAGTTTTGAGAACCCACTACTCAGGCATCAGAGCTGGCAATGGTAATCTAGAAAGTTCTCCAGTTTTTTGGTTACACTCAATCCAAAAATGTCTACAAAATGTATTTAAGTTCTCGCAGATATTTTTCAAGCCTCTAGATATTTCCAGAATTTCAATATTTTGAACTATTCACAAGTATACACCCTAAGAGCAAAATCCAATATATTGACTCAGCAAGTATAATCGAAATCAGGGGTTTTATCTTAGACACTACCTTACTATATCTTTACCATGAGATACTGCAGCCTTTGCAAGCTCTTGTTCACTCAAACTAAGACGTCTAATTTTGTTAGGATCCACCTTTAATGCCTCCTTTAGACTACCCTTGGGCTTGCCAGCAGCAATAGTGATTAGGTGTTTATACTCAGGGCAAGAATTTTTGCGGAAACCTTGTTCATCTTCATCAGTATCTTCTTCATCCTGATCCTCATCACTCTGCAAGAAATAAATAAATGAAAGGTCTGCAGGTAGTACCAGAAAAGAAAACGATATCACTAAATTGCAAGCCACACCTTCTCATCATACTCAAGTTCCGCTTTAAAATCAGGAACTTCCTTTCCCCATGCTTCATCCTCAGGTGGCTCATTTAATGTTTGAGATTCACTTTCCTTGTCTTTTGAAATCTTGGATTCTAGATACTCTTTTGGGGGTTTCGTTGAAAGGATGATCCGCTTCTTTAATGCTTCTGGTGACGGAAATTCATCCATGCCATTTGACTTAGGGTAATAGAGCATATCACCAAATGTTTGAGTGACCATCTAGCATTAAAAGAGTAGAAAGATCACTTCACATATTACAATAAGTTCTCAAGCTTAGGACAAAGTAGTGAAACTCTGAATGGGAACAAACATTACCTCTGCAACTTTAGCCTGAAGATCTGGAGTAAGGTGATCCTCTAGGGTTATTATAACAGGATATGGAGATGCAACAAATGCATGTTCCTTAATTGATCTCAGACATTTGATGAGTTCCACAGGAGCAGTCAATGTCCTACAATGGGGGGGGGGAGTTACATTCACTGAAAAGACAAGCATAAGGATAAAAGAGCAAGGATAAAAAGTAAAATCATCAAAGAAGTATTTAAGCACAAATGACACATCAAACTTGATGGGAAAGGGAAAACAACATCTACCCTTATTCTTAATCAGGTCACCGAAAGCCTAATGGCTAGATATCTGTGCAAGGACTTTCTTCTTTGGGTGACATCAGGGGGGAGCCCTTCCTCAGCCTAGTGTCATTGATGAGTCATATTGTGTGCATCCTAGCAAGCCCTAAAGATCCATATATCAATGATGTAGGCTTAAATCTGGAATCCTCGGCAGTTTATTCCAACAGGTATTCATAGAGCAGCATGTGCTTTTATGAAAGAAGCAACAGTTGACCTTTGATATAGGGACTGCCCAATTGAACACTGAAAGGGTTACAAGGGTTACCAGCCTTCTATTCGCTTGTGCAAAACTTTTATCATATTGGTGAAAACATGAGACACATGAAAGGTTAAACAAAATGGAGCTCTGTTTTATCCAACACTGACACCAACTGAGCTGCTTAGTGCATTAAAAAATAGACCGTTGCTATACAATTGGATTCCTAGATGCCACAGGCCACATCTCATGATTTGGTGCACAGTGCAGTTTGCTGACTTGGACTGACTTGTACTGTATCTGAGTGGAACCGAATTAGCCTGGTCAGGTGGGCCTGTCAACCATAGCAAAACACCATGATAGAAGGTTTCCATGTTGTACAGTATTGAGCCTATTAACTGATTACAGAGGAAAACAGGTCATGTTAGCAATGGCTTGATCAAGTTCAACCATCTGATATTTACAATCTCTTAGTGATAGAGGAATCATAGCAAGGAAATACATTATAACCTTCTCATTTCCCATTATATTTCATAAGAAAAGGAAAAGAAAAGAATTTAAGCCACTTCTCTGGGAGGCAACATTTCCAACCAGATAGGTCAAAGGGTCCTGCCTTTGCAGCAAGTTTCTGCACCTTTCAAGGATCAGAATTCTCACCTCATAATCCAAGACCATTTCATGCTCCTAACAATAACTGACCAAACAACACCAAAAAAATGAACAATCATAAACTTGTAGTAACTAAAATGGAAACAATTAATATTCCATGTTCTTAATGCACCTTCAGTACCTAGAAAACTGCTCCATGCAAACACAAGTTTGGATTGAACCTCCATAAATGGTGAATAGTAGCATAATAACACTTCATGTTATGGAATGACAACCTATGGACCCCCTCAAGTTTCAAAGGCACCAGGACATAGGATGAACATGAAATGCACATCTGCATTTTCTTAGTTGGACACATCTCTTTCTTTTACTCCTATTTTGACCATATCCATACAATTTTAATGGGACTACTTCCAACTTAATTGGGTGCATCCTAGGTGTCACAATCTCTCAATCTCATACTTCGACCAGATCCACGTTCCCCTCAAGCTCCATAGACCATTCTGCAAGGAAAGCTAAAGTATGTCCAGGATGACTCGAGGAAAATTTACCTTAAAGAACCACA
This sequence comes from Colocasia esculenta, assembly GCA_014218235.1. Lineage (NCBI taxonomy): Eukaryota > Viridiplantae > Streptophyta > Magnoliopsida > Alismatales > Araceae > Colocasia > Colocasia esculenta. The sequence continues at coordinate 143,136,990 of CM024762.1, read as the reverse complement.
ATGATGAACGTGATATAAATCATAATGCATTTCATTTATTTGATAACAGATTAATTTTCTGCTGATCATTAATTTCCACCATCAAGACAACATGGTGTAACAATTTTCTGTCAGAACTAGAATTAATAAAACTGTGGGCTCTCAGCTCTGATGAATCCATACCTTCCATGAAGAACATCCACATTATCTTTTGTGGAATTTGGCCATATGTCTAGCTCAATGACTCTGACACCCCTCTGAAGTGCTTTTATAATTGGGACATCACTGCAATCACTGCTGAGCTGGTTCCCAGTCAGGTAAGAATTATGACCAGTATAAATGTAGTAATGTGACAATGGAGCAGTCATGTCCTGATGAACCTGCAATCACAGATACCAAACAGATTAGCCTGATTAGGGTTATGGCAACAAAAGTCCTACCTTTTTCACAAACAACAAAGTGAAAAGAGAAGAGATAGGAACTACTCAAAGATGACTAGTTTAAAATATATGCTAGTATGTGCGAGTGATTCCTTGAAAAAACACAGTCTGCAAAGAGTACACTATCATCTCTGCTCAATGAACAAAGTCTCTTTTGTTCAATCACTTTAATTGCAGCATAAGAATAAGATTACTTCTTTTCTTGGTAATTTCATACGCTAGATAAGTAGCGATATGTCCACGTTGTATACTCATGGGGATCAGGAGAGCTCTAATGTGATTCCACAGTCAGAAGGAAAAAAAACGAAAGTACAAACAAGGGATATTTTCATGAGCTCACTGACACAAGGGAGAACAGAACAGTTGACTAGTTTTCCAGCACCTTAGCGTCTGATAAGGTTCCATGTTAAAGTGCAGTAGGACCTTCAGTGGACCAAAAGATCTTATACTTGAAGCAGGCATTGCATGCCCTTATGGACTTTCATCCAAGCCCTTGGAGCTCAAGGTGGTGAAGGAAGGGAACCGCTGCCTGCAGAACAGTGCATGCTTTCTTATTGTCATATCATGGTCTACTGTTTTCGACCTTCAAGGAGAACAACAACCTCACTTCAAGCACCATCATGTTTAACAAAGGGCATGTACCATTGACAAATTTCACAGGGTCTGAACAAATTGCTATGTAATTGTACCTTCTTGGAATTGGAAACCAAGAAGCTCTTGAATAGTTCTGTAACATTTAACTTACGTGGTTTCTACTTTATAAGATTCGTTTCTAGGAGATAAAACTCTGCAACGCAAGTTGTTGATGTTTAGAATATGTCAGCCAGGAAAAGAGGTGGCCCTCGTCTACTAGTAGACACAGAGAAAAAGACCTTTCAGATAGACATTCACTTAGACATGCGTGAATATGCAATCCTATTGCATAAGAACTTCTATAATACTGACAACTCCGTAAGCCAACAACTGCATCAGCTAAAATCCCTGTGAACCCATTCTAAGTTCTGTTTGGACATCACGGTCATGAACCAGGTGTTGACATTGATCTTTGCCAATTTTCCTCTAAGAAGAAGAAGCCATAGTTCCCCTTTATGTTGGCAGGAAGATATTCGGATTCCTACCCAGAAAAGGCAAAAATACAATGGAAGCAACAACAGCGCGAAACATTGACCATCTAACAAAGGATCAGCAGCGGAAGGCTGCCCTTCAGATTGTACCGTGACGAGGAAATACGTTGATAAAACATGGTGACTCAAAAGCCATTTCTTTCAACCAGCAGGTACAGTTTCCCTCAGCACGTGAAAACCATTCTCCCCAAAAACGTTTAAAAGCGCAAGTGATCTGCATGGCTGAGGACGGTAATGTTTCCTATTTTTTACATGGGTAGGTGTTGATCTGGGTAAGTCAGTATCATACGTTTTCTGAACGCATCTTTAATGTGCTCCCAGCTGAATGGGCAAAACGCGATTCCTTTAATGATCGGGGAAAAAATACCAAGTTTCTGAGGCTAAAACAACAGGCAAAATGGTTCAAAAGGCAAATCACACTGTTTCAGGTCGGAGATCAAGCATCGGGAGAAGGGGGCACCGACCTCGGAGCGGATGGGCGGGTTTAGCTCGTCGGAGAAGAGGAGCTGGTGGAAGTCCTCGACGGCGAGGAGGGGCCTGGACAACTTGGAGAGGTGGTGGCGGTGCCGGAGGAGCCGGAGCTGCTCTATGAGGCGCTCGGCGTCGGCGAGGGAGGCGCCGGTCTCCCCCTGCTCGTCGGCGAGGAACCGGCGGAGCTGCTCAGCGTTCATGTGGGATGCGCCCTCCACGTAGGCCTGGAAGGTCTCCTTCACGTCCCGGGGGGGCTCCGTCTCGCTCCACCGGAATTTCCGGGTGAAGCAGAGGCACATCCTGTAGCTTCCCATCCCTCCTCCGCTCCTCCTCCCCCCACCCCCCACCGGCCCTCCCCCCACCTGTCGCCTCCCTCTGCACCTCCCCCCTCTCTCTCTCTCTCGCTCTATACTCTCACAGAAATGGACGATGACCCCCGATCTATAAGAGAGAGGCGGCGGCCGGAAGCATCGGATCCACCGGAGGGAGAGAGAGGGAGAGAGAGAGAGAGAGAGAGACTGCAATGGGGGAGTGATGGGATAGCACCGCAATGGGAGGATGTCGTGGGACTGGTCGCGGCCCGTTTCGTCTCCCGGTCTTTTTCTTGGGAAATCAAGGAGCAATTATCAACATGACCTTCTTACTTATATAATTATAGCTTACGTATATAAATTAAAATAATTCTCTTACATATTAAATATTAAGTTCAAAAATACCTCAGAAATACAAAGATCACATGTATAACAAAGAAATATGCTTATACAACAAGATCGTTTTTTGTTTCTGTGTTACGTAACATAATTATTTTTTGCTGTAGCAAATGAGATATTAGGAACATTTTGATATCAACATGTGTCTAAAAGTAATAACTTCGTAATTATTCATGTAAGAGGGTAAGTTTTGCAAATTTCCCAAAACGAAGTCAAGGGATAGGAAGAGGAGCGATCCGATAGACCCGATTGCACCACGCGATCTTCTCCCAGCTTAAATCCGCCTTTCGCACGTGATCAATCCTCTGCGCCATCGCGCGTTGCACCAAGCTTGAAATCTCCACCCATCGCCGTCATCGTTTCCTTTTTCTCTCTCTTTTTTTGAAAAAAAAAATTTCACCTTTTTTATTTTCACCCTATGACATCGATCATGTATCATGTTTGTTTTCACCTTCATTGCACGTTTATCCAAGAAATATTTTTGGTTTGTTTTTTTTTTTGGGTAACGACGAACTCATCTAAGAGTTTATGTACACTGAAATTGGTATTCGTAAATTTCAAAGGTTAGAATTTGATATTCTTTAATTTTCGTATATTCAGAGTATTTAATTTTATTAGATAAAAAAATCTTAATTAGATCGATATGTCTCTAGAATTGTATATAAATTAGATAAATTTTTCAAAAATAAAATTTAAGATCTTTTATCTCTGAACAAAAGTTCTAACTGATCAACTCAGTCGAGATCCTCTCATTTGAGGGTTTCTTTCGAAAAAATGATTGTTTCATATCTAATCTTCTTATATATTGGGTGTAAGAATAACATATATATATTTTTTCTCTGGGAGACTTTAGATCAACTATGTATTATAGATTTCTTTGGGAAAAGAAAAGTTGGGGTATTCCTGATCTGTAGTTGAAGATTGTTGGATGATGTCATGATAACCGGCTTATATAAGCATTATTATCCGTCCATATCGCAGAAGAATGATAAATAATGTTCACTTTAAGTGGACCAAAGTCAGTTGCTATCATGTAAGATATACAATAAGATTTTTTTTATAAAAAAATTAAAGAACTTAATTTATGATCATGTCCTGAGCTGTCCAGAGTGGAAGAATTATGGATGTTAGAGATGGTATCTACATCTTTCCCGCGTCGACCGGACACAGCTGGCCCGCGGCATGGACGTACGCGCGAGGTTGTTGGGGGCTTTTATTATTTCTCGGCATCTCCGACTTTGGCGTCGGCAATAATGGCGTCGGCAATAAGTTAACAACGTACGTGTTGTTAGGAAGTCTAGTCACTGCAGAATAACGGTTGTGCCACTCCCCGAAAGTTCAGTGCTCAGGTATTTGCTCGGGTCTAGCATCAAGTAAAAGGTGTATCTATATATCTAGTTTGGAGAAATATTTGTTACCACTTACCAGTTAAGTGTCGGTTTAGTTGTTTATAAAATAAATTTATAGGAAACAGATTTTTCAAAGATAAATTTTTATAGGAAAATAAAAAGTAGAATTGTTCATTTGATATCTACGCAAATATTTTTTTCTGAAAATTTTTTGATATTTATTTTTAGTAAAATACTTATTATAAATAATTTTTAAAATAAAAAATTTAAAAAATAAAAAATACGTTCTATATGTCGACCACCTGATCACCCGATGTCGGTCATTCGACGTCGGATATCGGAAGCACAAATGTCGGACGTCGGGCAACAGATGTCTGACGTCGGGTGCTAGGCTCCAAACGTCGACCGTTGGGTGTCAGGCGCCGGTTGTTGGGCGTCGAGCGCCAGCCGTCGACTGTCGGAGGTCAGGCCCGGGTGCCAGACTTTGAATCCTTGCCGTCGAATTTCAAGCATCAGACACTAAGAATTATAGTGGAGATTATAGTCACACATGAAAATCCAATATAAAAGGAAATTTAAGAAAATAGTTTACAGAGCTTTATCAAAGATGTCAAAATTTATAATTTTATGTAAATAATTTTTGTGAATTAATTTTTCAGTAGTACCAAATAGATTATTATATAAAAATTTTTTCGAAAATCTTTTCCAACATGAGCTTTCACGTTGAAACAAACAAACCCTAAATTTGGTAACAAATTTTATATGAGTTATTTGTCAAGTCATTTTATTAGTTCAAGAGGAGGAAAAAAAGATCTGTTAAAATTAATAAAACTGTTTGACAAACAATCTATATACAACTTGGTATCAAATTTAATTAGTAACAAATATTTCTCATCTAATTGACAGGCCACCATGAGATGTTCCCAAACAATGTTTTGAATGATTTTTTTGTACCATTTCTTGATTTGTGCATGTCAACTTTGCACAGAGATCATACTAATCTTATCTTTCACTTTTATCAAATGTCAAACCTTCCTGAATTAATCTTGTACTCATAAAGTCAGCGGAGTTGGCTATATAGGCTTTGAGAAAATTTTAATGTACTTATTTAAATACATTTATTATACTTGAGTAGTGACATGATTATTTGCATGATGTCAAGTTATGTGTCACATAGATACTCAGATAGGGGGAGCAATGAACAATATAGTTGGCGACGATGGATGATGATTGACGACTCGATTTTAAAACATAAAATTTGAATTTTAAAATATAAAATTTGAAACTTTTATAATTTAATAATAATTTAAGTTTTAAAATATAAAATTTTAAGTTGCAAAATATAAATTTATATTCTGAAATAATAATTATAAATCTCACAACTGGCCATTGGTTGTTGCTCTCTCTATTTACCAATGAGAAGTGTTTGGTGCACACTAGAGCACACCACCTCTTCATTGATCATCCATCACGTCAATGTAACGAGTAATGTAATGCGGGTCTGTCAAGGTGAACGTTGAGATTTTATTTTTTCTTGATCAACTCCGCATGTAAAGTCATTAGAGCTGCAAACGGTATTCGAAAATTTAAAAATTTGATCTGATTTTGATAAAAAAATATCAATTTTAAAATTAAAAAATGATATCGATAGTTTATCAGAATTGAAATTAGATATTTTGATAAATTATCAGAATCATAATTGAAAAAATAATTAAAATCAAAATCGAAATTAATAGGTTTGATAAATTATCTATTAATTTAAAAGATAAAATCATGATAAACATTTTAATTTATCAGAATTTCGATTCCGATAATATAATCAGAATGGAAACGAAATCAGAATTAATTATTTTAATTTCATCAGAATAAAAATTATATTTTAATTATCAAAATAAAAAAAAATATATTTTTAATTTCAAATTCGATCCGTTTGTAACTAAACCATCCTCGTACATTTTATTAGAAGTACTTCTCGTAAATTTTTGATACCCTCCGCCAGAAGAATAAATGAATAATTATTACTTTACAACTACCCAAAAAAGTCACATCAATCTCGATCTAGACCTTCCCCCCTCAATCCGTTCCAAATTACCTTCACCTTGACGCAAGATGGGACCTCTCGTGGCCTGCCCCTCGGTTGTCGGATCCGGTTTCACACCTCATATCAAATTGTAAGGAAATAATTCTATTAATTGACAAATATAAAAAAATGCATCTCTCTTGTTTCCATCATGAAGTTTATTAATTTCCATGCTAGTTAGATGCAAGGAAGAAGGTCATGATGCATCGATACAATCGCCTCTTTTTCATAAAATAAAAAGGTTGTGGGTTTAAATTATATATGATCGCTATGAGACCGGACTATCGAGTATTGAGAATTCGGTTTGTAGAATTGGATTAAACTATGAGAACACTCTCCGTGTAGAATCGAACAAAGTGTTAAAAATCAAAGACATTCAGGAGTGGAACTCGAATTCCCCTCCGAGGCCCCACTTGTACATGGAAAACAAAAGAGAGGTCCCCTACTCTCACTAGAGGTGTAAACAGGTTGGAGTCAGAGTCGGAGAGAATAGTTTTTGAATCTGATTCTGATAAGAATTATAAAAAATAATTAGATTTAAAATTGGATAGTTTCAGTATTCGAATCTATTTCTTCAAATAATTAGATAATCGAATTCGAAAATCGGATAGTGTTGAATGTGAATATGTTTGAAATTAGATATATATAATACATATTATGTAATATATAATCAATAATTATATGATAATATATATATATATATATATTATTGGATTCCAAAAATCAAGATAATCGGATAATAAAACAACAATTTTCATATCCAATTCCAATAGTTTATTGAAAATATACGAATCCAAATCTGATAAGTTAAAAAAGTGTTTCCAAATCTTATAATTCTTATCGAAATCTGATCGAATAATTAGATATTTTTTACAACCCTAACTTTCGCCATCCTTGATAAGGGAAATGTGGACTTGCACTTGAGAAACATGAAAGATGGCCACGAGGTTCCTAGCAGGGATCTATCTCGAGGAAGAATCCTCTTACATTCAAATTAATGAATTGGCTAAAAATTGGTGAAGCTTAAGGGGAAATAAAGGGAAGTGTGAGAATTGAGGATTTTGGCTTGGGGGTGTGGGCATCAAGGTTTGCCATGCCTGATGACTCGACCGTTCTGAGTTAGTCTTAGCACAATATAGTATGATCTGTACCATGGGATTGGTCTATCAAAAATCCTACAATCGACCAATTTTTGTCTCTTTAAAGACCATCGGATCTGGATGCCACATTGACAGAATTTGGCCAATTGATCAAGCAAAATTGGTCGACCGATTTTGGACTTTAGTTTATTGGATACTTGAGGTGCTCATTAGATGAATCGGTCAACCGATTAGAAGAAATTGATTAATCGATTTTGGGCCCAAGAGATCAACCATGCCAGGACTCACGAACGTCCTGACACGGTATGGTACGTCTGTGCCACCGCAGTACGCAACAGCCTGACAAATTAACCTTGGTGGGCATGAACCTTTCTCCTTTTCTGATTGTCAATGTGTCCTTTTTAAGTGTTTGTTGGGAGGTACTTCGAGCACACAACTCTTTTTATGGTCGCGTAGATCATTTATAAGGAAATGGTGGAGTGTGGACCACACGAGAGTGGTTGTTCAAATAGGCCAATAGAAGGCATGCATTGCTCTAGCATCATGAATTGGAGTTAGAGGTCACCGTTGGCTACCCTAAGATGGAGAGGGGTGTAAGGAGGTGTAGACGTGCGTGTGCGATTGTTGAATCGTGTCCTGACATGGTAGGGATAGATTGGACAACGGGAGTAGGGCGTCTTACGTCCTAAAGTTGGAGGCCATACTGTGGCTTAGTAGGGTCGAGGCCTCGATGCTACTAGATATTAGGCCATCCAAAAATGACGAATCCAAGGGCCGAGGACTAAGGCTATCAATGAGCCGACCAGGCCCGACAGTCCGCAGGTCTGTCTTGATTTGGGTTGAACTACAAGACTCTTTTCGGCTCGTAGATTTTTAGTCGAACTTAAAAACTCAATCTGATTAGACCCACGGTGGGACTCGTGCTTTGAGTTTTGCTTGACGGGCCAACCCGACCTGTTCTCTTTTCCTTTCCCTCCTTTCAAATCTTAAATTTTACTTAGTTAAAATTATATTATTTTACTTAATTAACAAATTAAGAACTCTTTTTTAAAATAAATTAAGTAATTAATATTAAAATTCTATTTAATTGAGTGAGATTATAAATATCATATTATTAAATATATTATTATTTTATTAATTTAATTTTCATTTAAGTATTCGGATCTTAGTCGAATTTTACATTTTATAAAACTGCCAGCTAGCCCGTCTTAACCCAGTCCGACATAATTCAGGTGTGAGTTGAATTTGAACTCTTATATTGATGAGTCGGATTTGAGCTGTGCTCACCTAACTCTAGCCCCGACCTAACCCATGGACAGCCCTATCGAGGAGACAAAGTCTTAATGGGCAAAGCCCCCACCCACCTTCTCTTTGCATGAACCACTATTGAAGGGACGAGCTAAGAGAGGACCCGACCCTGTTCTGTTATGATGATGGATTAGATACACATGTCTTAACGGATAGTCTGATTTTTCCCACCTCAATGTACATGTTTGAATTTTATTTTATATAATTAATTATTAAAAAAGAATTTAACTTATAAATCCATAAAAGTTTATGTTGAGTACACTCTCGGTCATGTGACACAATTTATAAGGACTTTTAATGGCGTACCGCGTACGGTAATATATATCCCAAATGAGTGTAAAAAAAAAGAGATCCCAAATGATCAAAGATTCAAGAAAACTGGAGATAAAAGCCATGAATACCTTTGAAGGGGGAAGACGAGGATTTTGTTTCTCTTTTTTGGCTGGAGAAATGCTTAGTGCATTTTTTTATTGTACTTAAGTGTAATAGGACTAGACACTCATCCCATGTGACATCACTCACATAGGGTGATAAAGTGGCAACTTAATGATTATGTGCCACATGAGATGAGTGCCTAATCATATTGCACTTTAAGTGCAATATGAAAGTGCACTAAACCTTTCTCTTCTGGCTGTATTCACGATGGTAACGGGCCGCTTTGATGTGAAGGCGGCGTCAGAGGGAGTGATCAAGACAAGAGAAGACACGTTTGGGCCTGTCTTGACGTCCTTTTTATGTTCATTTACTTTAATAAAGGTGGAGTCAATTATTTGACGTAAACTATGTTAATTCTATTTCATTTAAGAGATATTTACTGTACTTGTGAAATTGCAATTCTCTTATTGGCCATGGGATTGGTGGCCCAATATGCCCATCCAATAAGTATTCTCATTTTATTTTTATATTTTGATAGAAAATAAAAACTAATCCTTTTCCATATATATCTTTGTCTATACCTAAAATATCTTTGTGCAAGCAACCTCCACGTCTTTGTAACCTACCTCGGCTGCCCCAATCCCTTTAGAGAAGTGACTTGAGTAAAAGGAGATCCAACGACTCGCCATCTGACTCCTAGCCTTCGCCACCGGGCCGCCTTGCACTCCTTCGATCCCCATTCACCAAAGACATCTAAACAACAACACATTCCAATGGGATATGTGTCAAACCACAAAGAGAGAAAGAAAAGAAAAGTGCAAGTGTGATGCTAAATTGCTAATATGAAAGTTGTGATCACCAGAGGTTGTGTACCTCAAAAAGGAGAAGAGAATGATCACGACGTGTATCTTGGACTTGGGATGCTGGATATGGAATTTCTCCTTCCTCTCTTGGTTAGTCGATAAAAAAGGGTATTATATATATTGATTACCCGAGCAAACAAAGACAAAATATCTGAATTAGAGATTGTGAAGTGTAGCATCAAATTTTCAATGTAAGAGCAATCCGAAACATGTACAAGAACACGTTTTGTTGGTATTTTTTAAAACATCTATAGGGAGAGAGGGTGGATGCATGTGTGATGTACATGTGTGTGACTTGTTTAGAAGAGTGAGACTCTCACGATGAGAGCCCACGTGTGGGTGTAGTGAAGGAGGGAATGCATGCACCAATAAACTAATAATAGAGAAGAGAGATGGAGAGGGAGAGAAAGAAGAAGGTGAATAATCCTGCGCTTAATTGATGGCTTCTTGAACTCCTTAGGTGGTGAAGCACCTCTTCCTCTTGCAAGAGCACGATGGGTGTTGAGGGATCAAGAACACTAGATGCACATGAACAGTACTAGCATTAAGAGCATATTAGCATGAAGAGTAATAGCCCTCTAAAGGAGAGGCAAGAGAGAGGTATTTATAGAGGCAAATTTATGGTTCAGACTCCCAAAGAATGAAGATTAGGAGATATTCTTTCCAAGAATTGTGTTGAACCGAGGTAATGAAAAAATATTGCATTTTGAAATTGATGTCGGGTCCAGATGACACCATTTAAAATGATGTCGAAAAGATTAATTGTCATTCAAAGAAGTCCAAATTTGGCTAGAAAAATTGTAAAATCAGCAAAAAAAAAAAGAGAGGTCATTTTGGCAACCTATTCAAAATAACATCTAATTTTGGTATGTTTGGTATTAGAATAGATCGGAGATAAAATGAGGATATCCTCAAAATTTTAAGGATATATCTTCACTTTATCCTCGATTTATCCTAATACCAAATATGTAAAGGATTAGAGGTCTTCAAGGAGCTCCAAATGAGGCGACTAATCATTATGCAAATTTCAAAGAGGAATTGACACAGAGACAGCTAGAATACATAAATGGAGTCCGTGTCTTAAACATTAGCATTGATTTAAATAGCATCCCGGAGCTCAGATGCTTATTTAAGAAGCCATCAAAGAGTTCCAAAAAAAAAATCTAGCAATCTTAAAAAAATAAAAATCACTCAAATGATTAAATGATAAGAATCACTTTGGGACATTATAATGTAACATAAGATTTACTCAATATAATGTAAAATTTGATGAGTACACCTAGTAAGTCGAAGATGTTGGCCAAAGCCTTGCAACTACTGACCCGTCTAACCACCTGAACTGTTTCAACACCCTTCTCTCTTTCTAAGGGGCGTCGAAGGTGGCCAAGTGCCATACATTCTTGACCATGCTTGAGAGAGAGGCTGCCACCTAGTTCAAAACCCTTCCCCCATACTCCACCTCATTTTCCAACTACTCGACCAACGCTTCCTTAAGCACTTTATGGGCTATGCCCAACCAACTAAAAGTTTGGCATTCCTTCTCACCATCTGTTAGAGGTCAAGTGAATCCCTCTGGGCAAACATATCTCACTTCCACTCGGAGGCACTCTAGATTTTGGATTTGGATGTCGCCACGACTATCTTAGCCCTCATGGGAGGAACAACCGACCTCAACCTACGAGGTTCTCTAGCTAAGAAGTTGTTCACTATTTTCACGAGCTAATAAGCAAGGCCAATAGGTACAATGACCGTAAGGCCATCTTGAAGGTTCATTCTTCCTCCTTGGTGCCACCCGAAGATAGGAGACATGGCCATTATTCCCTAGAGAGGATGTGATGACCCGATACCTATTAGGGACCTGTACCCCATTTCACTATCCATGAGTCCGAAGACTTGAATGGGTTATTATTGGTCTAGAGAGATAAACAAGTAACTAAAATAACTGTTATTACATTATTTTAAATGATACAATGTCCAATTGATAATACAAACACAACAATCAAGTACATCTCCTTAAGGGACCTCGAGGAATTAAGTACCAAAAGAACTAACTGCCAGTGCACGGGAAGACACCTCTACACTCTACGACCTAATGCGAGGTAGGCATTGTACTAGTAAACCTCACCTACTAAAGTAGGGGATAAGTCTCACGAAATCAGATGCTCAATAGAGATCAGATGATCTCATCACTCAACCAAAACAATACACATGACAAGTGAACAACTCACTTATGCTCCTCAAGAAATAGACGACTTGGCACTATACACTCAGACCCAGACTAACTGACCCATAGTAGTCGACCTCCTGTCTGGTCACAAAAATACTAACAATAATAACAAAAAACACAAGCACCAATCTCACAGTTAAGATGCTCACTAGCATCTTACCTCCTCACTACCACCCCATGCCTATCTGCCTCCTACATTTAGTGAGGTATGTAAGGACTTTGCACCACATATTGGTAAATCCGCAGCCTAGCCTAGTCATGGTCCTACACACACCCGTCCACTCCTACCCAACTCTAGAACCTCATAGTGAGACTTGAAAGAAGAATAGTTGGGGATTGTGTTCACAAAAATCCAACACATTGTCCTCTCCCTCAACCATGAGTGCACTCAAACGACGAACACAAAATGCTACCCTCGAATATTTTTCCCTAGCTTGGACGTATGCTCAACAACAAGGGAAATCAAAGAGAACAACTCTAAACTTTGATCATGCCCTGGACATGAGGACCAATCCTCCGATCTTTTGGTCATAACATACTAGAAGTAGTGGGGTATCTAACTAGTGGGGCATTGTGTTAGGAACATTGTCCGGACATTTATCAAACTTGAAGTGCACAGAAAACTATCGAGAAACATCTCATAGAAATTGACTAGGACATATCAAGGATAGCTATCATATTTACTGCTAGAACGCAACTCTGACCTGATGCCTTCAGAACACTTCCAAGGCTTATGATGCGTTTACACTCCGATATCAAAAAATCACTTAAAGCACCTCCACTTGAATGACTCGGGGAGACAAAAGGGCAAGCCCACTGGCCGAACCTCTAGAGATGTGCCAGAACTGATACTCGCCATGGGAAATACCTCAGACACAAACACCAGAACATGTCAACCAAGTGTGACATTTTCATGACATGGCCAAACTTGGTAAAATCCTAAAATTTTAGAAAATATTCATGAACGTGACGTATCATAAGGACACATTTGTTGAGACCCATTTTGGAACCATAAATTAAGTCATTTTATGGTTCACATTAGTGATACCCAAAATTGGTATTTGCTTGAGCCTATCCTTGGCCCATTATGAGCCCTTTATGTCTTAATTCCAAGCACAATCTCGCTCCAAATTAATGCCAAAACCCATGTTCCTTTAAGATTCATGCACTTAGGACATGAACATGACATGGTCTCATGTTGCATTGTCCTTCTCCGTCCCTAGACACGATGTATTGCACCGTCAAGTTCTAAACATGACGACCATGCGATATGTCGCATTCTCAGGTTTTCCCATGCAGTTCTTACGTAGCAGGACTCTCTCACCTTTATCTCTTCAAATGCTGTGTTTGGATGGGTCTTAGGATTTTCTTTTGGATCAAGTTTCTTTGTACTTATCTCTTAAACAACCTAAACCTTTTTTTTCAAGGATTTATTGTCTGAAAAAAGCTTTTGTTCATAACTATATCCTTCTAGGAGAAGTTAGGGCTTTAGGATTAAAGAGGCTACCAAGTAAACTTCATGGGGGCATTGCGCAACTTCGTCCAACCCTTCCCATTCATCTCCAAGCATAGGAAGTCGCCTTCTTGGACATCTTAGCTTCTCTTCTCTTTATTCTCTTGTTTCATGCATGCATATTAGTATAGGCTTGGGATACCCATCGCCTAGGGTGGGCATCTTGGGCAGAAAACAATACTTTCTTTTATCCCAAACAGAGGTTTAAAAACCCGCTCCCCTGTAAGTTCCCTCCACTTCTTTACTATTATTCTTATTAGGAGTGAATACTTTGGAAAACGTCCTTTCTAATGAGTTTTTTTCTTCCTTTAATCTGTTTGGCAGATAAAGATAGGCAGGACAACATGAGACCTTTGCTCTGAGGAAGGAACAAAATGCTATCTCCTAATCAAGAGGCTGAATACGACATAAGACCGGAAAGGCACATTCTGAAGACAATGGTGTAGGTAGTCGCATCTCAAGTACACACCCCGTTACCCTATCTTTTCATATTTTGAAGTAACTAGCCCTCGTTTATCTCTTTTATCATCTTCGACACTTACTTTGCTGGTGATCACAATCATATTTGGCGATCAAGATCATATTTGATTTTATCCATGTTTAATGACTGGGACTTAATTTACTCGCTAGGTTGGGAGAATGAAGTGATATGGTTCACTTTAATCTGTAGTTTTTATGCGTCAAGGAGCATATATATGAAGAATTGAAGTTTCTTTTGAACATTTGTATGGTTTATTGTTTATGTAAATCATATCCTTTGCAAATGTTATGCGTTAGTGTTCTACACAAGAAGCTTGTACAGCGTGCTTTGTTGAGACATGTTCTCTCTCGGAGCACGTAAATGCTCATGAATCAAGTTAGATGATTTTTGGACTAGTAATGCGAATGTTTAAAAGAATTGTGTTTTTGTTGAAATCAGGTTGTTAAACATATTTAGCTTGGAAGAAGGTCCACTTACAATGCTCATTTTCTATCCTGCAAATAATATGTCATTTGTGTATTGCTCATTTTGCAGAAAATTTTGTCACCCAAACATTATGTCAAATCCTCATTATTAGCAAGTTCCTTTGACTATATTTTTTGCAATATCTCCTTCTTGCATTTGAATATGGCCGCATCACCGATGCTATGCAGAAGATTAGGTAAGATTAATTGGTATGAGATAACATAGAGTAATCACGCCGGAAAAAAAATGACAACGATGAGGTCTATTTTAGGTACATTTTAGTTAAGAGAAATGCAAAAAAAAAAGATATGAAAGATATAGTAAAGGTGACGTGAATTGTTTGAAAAGCAATTTTAGTGGTTGAGAGTTTGACAAAAATTTTCTCTCTCTTTCAACTGATATAATTATTTGTCAAATAATCTACGTCATCTATTTTGTAAGATACGAAAGTCAATAAATATTTCTATTTAATTAAGGATTGGCATGAGATGACACATAGCCAATCATGGTGGAAAAAATGAGATGGCATAGAGTAATCAGCCTGATTGGCTATGGTCCTCACATTTTAGTTAAATAATATTATTAAGACTAAAACAAATCAGGCTTATTTAACTAAAATGGCATAACACCATTATTATGGGAGATGCAAGGACCCCGCATAATTAAAATAAGGAGTATACTTAATCTCGCACTGCACTGACCCTTGTTCAAATCTGTTTCAAGAAAATGGTCCATTCTAATCAGCCCATACATGGAAAGAAGGCTCATGATGTGGACCAAAGAATTGCAAAAAGTTCATGGGGGATTTTTGGTACTTCATGGAATCCACACCAACTTATCCTAGCCTAAACACAGCTCTGCCACTGTCAAACTCACATAAATAAGGATAGTAAGATAAAAAAAGAGAGTAAAAGGACCATCAAACTGACATTGTGATAACGAGGAATAAATTAACCCCAGTTACTTATCCCGAGTATAGTTATAAAACATCCCTATGTGTTTTGTCTTACCTCCTGTCATTGCAATAAGATTTGACATAAGAAATTAAAATTTTATCTTATTAGAACTTGATCTCATGTGTCAAAATATGAGATAGCATTCTTATTGCACACTTAATATATATACATCAGTATTACAATAGTTTTTTGGTATAAATAGCACAGTTAGTAAGAGGGGATTATCGCACATACACATACAACTTTATTTAGAATAAAATTGAGGGATTTTACTTTTAATTTATACGTATATTTTTATTATAAAGACTACATTCTGCCATCAAGAAAATAATGTTTAATTTTAATCCTCTACGATCTATTATTTTTAGGAATTAACCTATCCTATCCTTTATATATTTATAATTCGCTCCAATACACACTCATTTGAAAATATCAATTTTGCCTTCGGGGGGGGGGGGGGGGGTTCTTTCCTGAATAGTTGAAGGCATTACTTATTCTATTTCTATAAGATGTTTCACCTGTGACTATGAGGAAGTATGGATGAATGTTGGGGATCGGAAGGAGCCATCATCTAGATATGACAAATTAAGGGAATGACAACTAAAATACTTTAAAAACCCCTTTTCTATACCTTATTGATATAAGAAGCGGTAAAATCATATTTCTTTTTAAATCCTAACCATAATTCACTTGAAAATCTTATTAAATGGGCTTTTAACGATTAAGATAAGAGTGACAGAAACACATATAACATGATGTCCCATCTTCAATTGCACTGGTCAAATCTCTATCTTAGGAAACATTTTTTACTTGCTCGGCATGTAAAAAAGGCGTTCAACACAACATCTAGTTGGTCGGACATCAAATTCTTCATCTTATGAGTGGCAAGACATTTTGAAAGGATGAAGACTATGACTAGTCCTAGAGGGGGGTGAATAGAACTATAAAAATTTGTCTAGAATGGTCAATAGAAACTAATGCAGAAATGCAAATACAGTGCAGAAAATAATGAGAGGTGAGAGGGAAGAAGGAAACAATCACACCAAGAGGCACAAATTTTATTCTGGTTCGATAAGACCCCCTTTGATCTATCTACATCTAGTTCCCACTGACAAGGTGAGATTTACCCTCACAAAGAGTGAAACTACACCTGCTAGTTTATGTAGTGCCCAACTCACCAACAAGCCGCTAGTTAATACGGTGCCTAGCTCACCAACAAACTGTTGGTTGATGCGGTGCCCAGCTCACAAAAGTATACAAGGTTGTGTATGTGAACCCAAACCAATTTTCAACCAAGAAGGCAAAATCACAAAGTAAGAATCTCAATATAAAGAAAGATAGATCAAGGAATAGCAGATGAAAAGCTTATGAGGATGATCTCCAGATATTGATGAAACTCTGGTAGAAGAGATCTCCTCCAAAAACTCCCTTCTTCAAAGATCTAGAGCTATAGATGAGTCCTTGAGGGTGGCTCTCTTTCCACGAAAATTTCTGCCTAGGGTTTCCCCCAGTGACCTTTATATAGCCTTTCTAAGGAAGTAATCCATTTGAGAGTGTGTGAAAGCAGTCTTGGTTAAAAATTTGTTCAAAGTTACTTTTTGAACATTCTGCACGTCAGGTTGACTTCTCTTTTTGCTGGGGTCGACTTCAGTTAAGCTCGATGTCGACTCCTATAAAAGTTAAAGTCGATTTCGCTTAGACAAAAGAACATGAACTGAATGGAAGTCGACTCCTTTAGAGAGCCAGGTTGACTCTGAACATCTGAGCACAATCGGAGTCGACTCCTTCATAGGTCGGGGTCGACTCTGCTTCAACAACTTGATAGGCGATTGTATGGAGGTCGACTCCCTCAGAATCTGTGGGTCGGCTCTGAACATCCAAGCAGAATCGGGGTTGACTCCTTCATAAGTCAGGGTCGACTCTGCATTAGCCAATCCATCTTCTTTCTTAAGAGGTCGACTCCTTCAGAAATTTGAGGTCGACTCTGAATACCTGAGCTGAGCTGGGTCGACTCCTTTAATGACTTGAGGTCGACTTCTTCAGCCAGGAACCAAGGAGACTCCTTTAAAAGTCCACCTGTTTTTATAAAATGTCTTATTTACTGCATACACTGCAAGAATTTGTTAATAAACTTAATGAGTGTTTTGTGATCATCAAAACTCTAAGGGATCCAACACATTTGTGGTCAATCGCTAAAGTCTTTCACACTAGCAAAGTGTGGACCCGACACTTTACCAATCAAATGCTACTCCGTGATTTAAAGTGTTCTCCTCTATTTTATGTGAAGAAAGGTATCAGATTCTCCACGAATGGAATGGACAAAAAGGAAAAGAACAAAGAGGATGGCCTAAACGATCATCATAAGGCAGCCACATATGAGGAATGAACGCATCAAACGGCCTTACAAGAAAGTGGTACAGTGTGAGATGTTTAAAAGTTGAATCATTGACCTCGTTTGCTCAACTATTCCACCTTGGTTTTTTGGTTGTTAAAAGACTTCAAGAAAAATATCTTTATCAAACATCTGCTTCAACTCACTATTAATGCACAAGGTGGTTTGCAACTTGTTTGTATTTTTTTCTCTCTGTCTACTCCTGCAACACCGTCAGCTCGTGTATAAATATTAAGTTTTAAGTCATGTTAAATTTTACCTTTCTACCACCATCAACCAATCAACAACAAGATTATTCTCTCTACTAACATGAGACACTTTATGTGACTTCCGACTTTTGAGAAGATACTGCATTCTAGTTGGCTAACCACCAATTTTTAGTAGTCCATTTTCATTTTCCTGTATTGCTTTTACCACTTGCAAGTTTTTTTTTTTTTTACAATAAGATTAGTCATTCATTCATTCAAAGAAAAATAAAATGTTAGAGCATGTAAACGTACCTGTAGCGAAAGTGGATTATAGGCAGTTCAAACATAAGGAGAAAGACAACGAGAGTTTGGTGCTGGAGAGATGACCGAAACCCCATGAAGTCCATTGGTTTTCTCTCTATGTCAATTTATGCCTTGTCTATTTGTGGTGGTAGACATACCATATATAAATAGAGAGAAGGGACCCGTTCAGAAGAAATTTATTGGACTCCCACCATACACAGAAACTCATGGGCCACATATGGACTAAACCCATAAAATATCATTTTAACTAGATGACAGCGTGTACTCTAATGTGTAGCTCAAATCTGATAAGTGGAGTACATTAGTTGGACGAACCCAACATATAAAATACATAGGATGGTAGATCTTCCATGAAAATGCCAAGGATCATAATAGAGATACATAGCAGGAAGGTGCAAAGTAGGGATCGAGAAGAACATCAATGAAGAAACACCAAATACGACCTAACCAAGATCGTCCCACAATATAACGTTAACAATCATCTTAAAAAAAATAAAAAAGCCAAAGATGGCCATTTTTATTGATAAATTGAAATAGAGAGAAACATGACAATATTCCAATACAGAGAAGATACCCCGAGAAAGATATAACTAATTCTCTAAAGAGGATCTATCTTAGGAGCGGGTTCGCCGAGACTGCCCGAGGACGTAACCTGGTCGACGTGAGCATCGCTCAATTCTTCTTCATCTGAATCCATTTCAGATGCCTTAGGGTGAAAAGTAAATCCATGCATGAAAATGTTCTTACCTTTAGCAGTTCAGCGATTGACATAACCTTCTTCTGTAAATCTGAAGTTGGAGCTTGAGGGAGCATATATAAATCATCAGTTGGATGCACGGGACTGGGAGATCGTTCTCTAGTGATCGGTAAACAAATCCTAACTCCCCCTTTCCAAGAAGGACGTGAGAGACGACGTTCAGAAGACGAACCACTAGAATGGGGACCAGAGTTCTCTCCATTAGTGGACTTCACCAATGTGGTTGGGGACTGGCGCACCACCTGAGCGAACGTCATGGGAGCAATATCCTGTGCTGCAGGAGGAGGGTCCACAGCAACTTCAAGAACAAACCCAGAAGGGGTGTCCTCAACTTGCCCATCATAATCTACATGCAGATCCCACTGATTTCTAACCGCATCGCATGTGATGGTTAATCGCAAAGATGTCCCAGCGACCTTGTCACCTATTCCTGGAAGGAGCAGGGATCTGCACCTTGGATTTTTTAGCTTGCGGAT
The DNA here is from genome assembly GCA_014218235.1 of Colocasia esculenta. Lineage (NCBI taxonomy): Eukaryota > Viridiplantae > Streptophyta > Magnoliopsida > Alismatales > Araceae > Colocasia > Colocasia esculenta. Next base: position 143,117,412 of record CM024762.1, on the reverse strand, counting down.
GCTAGAGCCGAGATTTGGATCAAAGATTTACCACTTACTATGGATTTTCCCCCAAAGAATCGGATTTCATTAGACGGCAACGTTGAACGCGCCATCGAGGTCGAGACAGCGGAGACGCCTCCCGCTTCTTCTACGTGTATCCCGCGAATGGGAGTGGATTGCTTCCGCAATCTGCCACTTTCCTCGCGAAGAACCGAAGAAGATGGGAGCGAGCCATCATCGCCAAGAAATTGGCCAATTTTTCCGGAACTTGGCGAAGGCAGCAAGGCACCCATCGGCGCCACCGAGACCCCGCCGGAATTCGCAACATTCCCTTCTGCCGATTCCATTTGCCGATGAACCACTTGTGGCGGGTCTTCCTTGGTGATAGGAACAAAAACAGATGAATGCTGAGACTGGAGATCAGTTCCTTCACGAACAGGGACCCATTCCCTTGGGCGATTCAAAGTTATCCTATTCTCCCTTTGGCTACCTCCTCCCAAAGAGTGGCAAACATCCTTAGAGTGGCCTAGCCGATTGCAAGGAAGACAGTATGCAGGTAGATTGACATTGGTAATTTCTTGCCAACAACCACCGAGATCTCCCATCCCAATCCATAATCTGTCAAGCTTAGGTTTGATGAGATCAAGTTCAATACATACCCGAGCCGCCTTAGTATTCAGAAGGAGTTCTGAAGCATGGGCGATTTGCAGAACTGGGCCAACATTCCCTGCGATTGAAGCCAATAATTTCTTGTGATAAAGATTGACATGAAGCTCTGGAAACTCTACCCACACCGGGACAACAGTAGGATCCTCTGAGGTTGAAAAGGCGTCCACTTGAAAAATTGCCTTGAACATATATGGATTCACGTAGATGCACCCTAAGGTAATCATCTTGACATTTGAAACGCAATAGTAGATGCGAGTTGTCCATTGCACTGATAACAAAAGGTTGATTAATACCACACCTTGAAGTAAGATGTGACCGGATCTCTGGAAACGTCGGCCTCTCGAACGTCGTCTTGGCAACCACAGAGGAGAGAAAAGGCTTAAGAGAGGCTTCCATCTCAACTTTTGAGAAAAACACCGCCGGCTCACCTTGATCTGTATACGCTGGTTGGTGAACATCAGTAGCAACCTCCGGGAATTCTAGAGAAGAAGCAACCACCTTTGCAAATGAGAGGCCACCAGGAGACCCTTGTCCACCCGCCGGAGGTATCCCCCTGGGGGACGCCATGGCCGGCTAAACCCCACCAGGGGCGGCGGTGCCAACCCAACCAAAAAAGGCGCAGAGCTTCTCTCATAGAAAAATCTAGAGAGAGACAGCGAAGGAGGAAGAAACATGGAACCTTCAGGATCCTACTGGGGTCAACTCAGATGGAGAAGGACAACATTTCATTTTTGTAGTAGCAAGGATAAAACAATTTAGATGAAGCACATACAAGGATGATGTGTTGATGAGTCCTGGGACACAAGCTGAACTGTCGACTCCAAACTCCCAAAATAGGTTCTTCCATATATGAACTGCGAAGCGTATAGATAGCATACCAAAAAGCCACCAAGGTGATTGCAGATTAGAGAACTAAACACAGTACTAGAAAAAAACACATTTAGATAAGTCATAGGGACTAGATAGATTAGCTAGCTAGAAGCAAAAAAAGAGATGTAAATCGGTCGATCGATATGACGAAATCGATCGATCAATTTTGAAGTCAACAGATTGACGATATCGTGGCTCGCAAATATTCTGACATGCATCGAATTGGCCACATCGTTGCAGTATGATACAAAACGGCCAACCAACCATTTTAGTTGTCGTATAAAGTCAAAGGTGACTAATTTTTTCGCCGTAACCTATGGTGACTAAAATGTCGCTGTAAATAATCTTTAATGACGATATTTCATTTTTTGACGGTGACTTTTATGGTTGACTTCCTACAGTGATGTTGGGGCGCCATCCTCTTGTACCATATATTTCTTTCACCTTCTTTTTAATTATTTATTTTAGATGGAGGAAATAAAAAAGACAAGAATATACATATCTATTTTTACCATATTTGTGATATTGTACTTCAAATCAGACGACTCCATAGTCGACTTATGTTCCCATTAGTCTTTCCTTGTAAAAAAAAAAAAAAAAAAAAAGGTTCCCATTCACAAGAGATAAAAATGGAAGAGGTGAGATATCATGCCTGTCCTACACAGCTCGATCAACACGGTGTACTATACCTCCAAGAGAGCATGTGCTTGGACAAGGCCACGTGGCCTTCTAATAATTTTTGCAAAAGGTTGGGTCTGTCTGATTGGTAGTAGTAGTACCCTACCGACAGTGATACGGACATGATCCAGCTACTTGCCCCCACGTGCCCCCCAACGCAAGCCCGGGGTGGTATTCATACCATATTCCTTTAAACACGTCCATAATATAAATCTCCACTCTTAAATTGCCAAAAACTTATGTTCCTAGCCGGGCAAGAAATCTAAAAATAAATATAGTTCACTTTAATTAAGTTATATTAAATGAGGTAAAATTGACATGAACAATTTTGGGCGTAGTCGGGCATTACAGGGCCCAAGCACCTGGCCTCGGTCAAAAAAAAAAAAATCGGACTAAATTTTTTTAGTAATTTGCGTAAAGAGATGGGCTGGGCTGAATGGGCCGGTAGCGGCCCAACCCGTTCCGCTGGACATTCACGCCCATCTATCTCCTGCTAAGTGCTAGCATTGTGGATGGCCCATTACGCAGCCTATGCTGTAGCGAAAACCCCTCACAACGCTGAGCGCGATTTCCGTCTCCGCTGCGGCCAAAAACACCCCTTCGAGCGAGGGCCATCGCACCGCAACGCGCGCTCCTCCCTCTCCTCCTTCGGGACTTCACCGGCTCCAGGCGGACCGCATTTGGCCGGAACGGTCGGCCACCACAAAAGATGGCCAGCCCCATCTCGCGACCAACCCCCCACTTCCGCCCGTATATATGTCGTCGTCGTCGTCCTATCCTATTCCGTGCTCTTCTCGACCACGTACGCCAATCCAAGGCTTGGTTGATCCCATCACGGTACCTAAGGCAGCAACGTCAACCTGCAGACATGGCGAGGAGCACCCGGACGTCCACCTCCCTCGTCCTCCTCTTCCTGCCCCTCCTCTTCGTCTCCACCTCCGCGCACAACAAGCGGCCGGGACTGCCGGCGAAGCCGTCGCTGTCGTGCGACGTGAAATCCGTCTGCCTCACCGCCCCCTTCCCGGACCTCTGCAAGGGGAGCACCTCCCTTCTCTCCCCATACGGCGCCACGGAACTTCCCTTCGTCATCCGCGGCATGCTCGGCCTCAGCATCAGCGCCGCCAAGGCCGCCAGCCTGCAGGTGAAGTGGTCCGTCGGATTTGGCGTCGGGTTCACCTCCGCAATCGGCCTCGAGAAGAGAGCGCAGGTGACCGTGAAGTTGCTGGAGGGGGCCATGAAGGAGGTGAACCACCTGCGCCACCCCGGGAGCGCGGAGTACGCCCGGCGCGTGGTGAGCATCCAGACCCAGGTTAGCAAGGCCGTCACCAGCTCCAACGACTGCCTCAAGGTGCTTCGCGGTGTGCCGAGCGGGTTCGGCCCTGTTAAGGCGACAGGGTCGGTGGAGCACACCGTGAAGCTGTGCAGCAACTTGTTGGTGTTTGTTAATAAGCTGCACGCAACCGTTAAGCACTAAATCATAAGTCGACTCAGTGCTTAATTTGAGGTCGATCCATGACATGTATTAAATATGGCTTAATAAAGCCATCTTGCTACACCAAGAATAAGGAGATTGGAGTCCGAGATTACACAAATTCAGTAAAACTCACACCACCGCGAGTTAATTTGAATAAGTACTCTACCTTGCGTCATTCTTTTGCATGCCCTTAGTGATCCCCGTTAAATCAGATGATGTGCATGTATAAGCGGTAATATGTTTCATAATTTGGTTTGATTGATTTATAAGAGATTTTTAAGAAATTAAATCAAATTAATTTGAATTCAATCAATCAAATCAAATCGAAGTCTCTTGAGATCAAATCAAATTCGGTTTGATTCGATTTGATTCGGTTTAACTTGAAAATAAATAGATCTTTAGAATCTCTTAATCTTAATAAGATTTTAATTACTTGTTTATCTAATATATAATCACCATTAAATATATTTGAAATAAGTATTAAATGTTGATGACCATATTAAACTCCATAAATGTATTTTTTACGTACCATATATTAAAAAACTTGAAATATATATAAATTAAAATTTATTATTATAATTCGAGTTAATCGATTTAATTTGATTTCTAGAGATTAGAAACCGAACCAAACCAAATTTTATTTTTCGATTTAATTTGAAACCAAACCAATCAAATCGCTCGGTTCGATTTGAATCGAATAGTGACACCCATAATAAATGGTTATGTGCCTTAATAATTTGTGAGATCTTAGGAAAAGATTGTATATTCTCACCGTAAATTGCCCTTAATTAATAATTCCCTGTTGATTCGAAGATTGGACAAATTAGCGGTTCTTTCCGCATTGTGATCGTGTGGATATGCTAATTTCTAACATCAGTCCGACAAGAGATGAAGACAAAAAAGTGGAGTGAGGGAGGGTATGAGAGTGTATACAAATTAATGTCCTCTTCTTTCCCTGCGCAGTTGAAAATTTTATTTTTAAAACCTATTATATATGTGATTGGAATAAAAGCTCTCAACTAAATATGATTCTTAAATTTGTTTTGGATCTGGTCCCAAGTCCATCGTTATGTATGTTAATGATTAATGGTTTCATGATCTATTAATTGGAGCTGGTAGGAATGGCAGCCAGCGTAAGTGCATATCATTATGTTAGAGAAAGAGTCAGTGCAAAATTTCATCCCACCCTTTTGGTACTGATAGGACTCAATCCTGTGATGTACTTAGAGGATCCCCATTCCGATAACAATGGTCGAAAACGACATGATATAAATGTCATTATTTTGGAGATTAAAATTATTATTTAGAGTCTAAATAATATTCAATGTTTATATAATATTTTTAAATCTTAAGATAATATTTTTGAATTAAATTATATTTGTAGCTTATATTTATATTTTAGAATCTAAAATTTATATTTAAAATTCATATTATTATTACAAGACAAATAGATAATTATATATACTGCTCACGAAAGCTTTCAGATATCATATCTCAATAGTCTTTCTGAATTATTTTCAGAAAATCTCTTAGCACATTTTGATAGAAGTCCAAGATATTGTAAATTAGAATTACTACCAGACCATAAAGAAAAACCTCAGAACAGAACCCATTATATACTCCAAAGAAGATGTGTTAGAATTTGGAAAACAACTTAAAGAATTAAAAGAAATATCGTTAGTTCAATCTAGCTTAAGTCCTCATACCTCTCCTGCTTTTATGGTTAGAAACTATTCCAAACTAAAACGAGGAAAGGCGAGAATGGTAATCAATTATAAAAATTAATAGACATATAAAATTTGATGGCTTTCATATACTAATTGTGAAAGTATATTAAAAAAATTACAAAATAAAAAATAGTTTAATAAATTTGATGCTAAATCAGGATTCTGGCAAATAAAACTACAAG